>APFE030039079.1:0-59123 GCA_000404065.3 Pinus taeda | reverse complement strand
AAGCCAAATGATCTCCTTTGCTTTATATAGGCTAGCTCTTCCTCAAATCAAGGATCATGGGGCTCAATAATAATAATAAAATAATCAATACTGCGGGCCAAAACCATGATAACCCAATACTGTTGGCTAAATACCATTGAGAAACCCCACAGGTGGGTGCTTAACTGCCTTGGAATGTGTGCACTGGGGTACGCACCCCATGAATGGGTGACCCGCGTATTTGGACGCGGTCCCTGCACGGTATAGCTGCGGGTACGCACATCCTGAACTGTTCTCCTGCGTACTTCTTTATTTTTCATCAAAAATGAGAGCCATGCCATGGGTGTTGCCATCAAGTACAACATCTGAAACATATAATCATACCAGAACCATAATGCCAACATATTCAAATTCATCGTGATGAGAACATCAATCCCTAAAAGTTTCAGAAAAATTGGAGCAAATATTGGTCACCTAAAGGTCAACAAACCATAAACAAATGACCTCTTTGCCTTTTTTGGGCACACAGGAAGCAGCCTTGGGAGATTCCACTTTTGATGGGGAAAATGACCTCTAAATGAAAACATTCAAGATTTTCCACAAACTAGATAGGAATAAATTTCCAACAAGCTATCTTGGGCTTATTTTGGTCAAGGGTAAGGCCTCTCAAATTGGATCTGAAGCGGCACTGCGCATAGGATGAATTTTTCCAATTTTGCTCAAAAATCTAGTTTTCGCCTAGTTATTTTACAAATTGGCTTTTTATCTCATAATGGATGACTTTATGGTTGTAAATGATGTTTTTCTACGTAAAGGTAATTTAAAAATGTCCTTATAGGATAGATTCATCATTTTGAGGTGGTTGAGGGGTAAATCAATCAGTTTCCATGGTTATAGAAACAAGCTATTCCACTGCCTATATTCTTGTTCCTAGTTTAGAAATGGTTGAAACCACCCATTTCCTCATGGATTCAACCCTTGATGGCTATCATAGGTGGTTTTATGTCTATATTGTGTATTTTTTCAGTCATTAGCAAAGGTTGGACTCTTGTGGATGCATTGAGCTACATTGTACATCTCTACAGCAGTTTGGCAAGGAAATAAACCCGGATTTGGAGCTAGTTTTGTGGGGTTCTTGTGGTAATTTGTTTTTGCATTGTTTCTCCTTCTGTCATTAGTTTTTCTCATGTGTTATATGTGCCAAAATCTATTTCATTCTTCTTAACTAAATGAAATCAAGATAGATAGGTAGAATACATTGGTAACAATGCTCTGCCTTGGGATTACATTTAGTTTTTGATGTTTTCAGTTGTTTAAAGAGGATTCATGAACTTTGCATGCCCTCATCAACTCCTCAATAGTCTTAGACCTACCATATCACTCAATTTCAAGTGCCAAAACACCTACCTACCTCACCCCCACAGAATACCCTACAATTCTTACTTCATTTCCCAGACCCAAAGATGCCTGCTCCATTTGATCCAGCAACAAAACCTTCAAAATCAACCAAAAAACCCTAGAGCTACTATACCTAGCCTAAAATCTATATTTAGTTCAATCATCTCAACTAAGATTGACAAGGAGAGAGCCCTCTCTCAACCTGGAAGGGCTAGCTACCAAGTTAAGCGTGGTTTGTGGTTTGTGGTTATCCTAGGATTGCCTCCCTTCAGCCTGAGGCTAATCTAGGCTCTAGCATAGTGGAAACCATACTAGGGAAGAAAAATAAGTCACCTCAGTACAATTGAGAAGTTCTAAACTTTGGATTATAAGTTTAGGATTCAGTAGGCTGAAAAGTCGAAAGTTGTAGAGCAATATCAAACTCTTGAGAACTTTGAACACAGTGGCTTCAAGAAGATACACCAAGTCAAATCCTGATCTTGACGTCCTCTAGTGTTTGAAAATCCTAATCTTATCTTGTGGATACTTAGACAAGAAAGGGTATGAAGTCCTAGACCGGTGTTCAGATCCCATTCATGCTCGGTAGAGTGGCAATTCCTTGAAGATCTTCCTTTTGATGAATATTTTGGTCTCTCCTTGTTTCGAACCACATCTGATAGCGAGTTGCTAGACATAGTACCAAACCCAAAATTCACCAAAAAACTTGAGATTGAAAGTGCCAAATTGATAAGTAACCATAATCTTCTAAACTATCCTCAATCATCTATCACCACTGATCAAATTCCTGAGTTCTCTGATTCGGCTTCAACATCTTTTGCCTCATCATCAATTCCCCATATTCCTGTAAGTCATTTGACATCTCCATTTATACCTTCCCTCCATCATCAACCTCTCATTACTCCTCAAATACCCATTACTTCCACTACATCAATAGATTTTGCTATCATAAATCCTCCTCTTTCTCCGATACCAATTTCAAATCCGCCTCGAGTCATGGCTGCCAGATATGCACCTCTCATTATACCTTAGAATTTGGATGATATGCCCACTGATTTCCAAAGTAACATACCTTTGTTCGATGCCACTCAAAGTATCACAGCTCAGCAACATGTTGATAGGATGAACGACTTATTTGATATTTCTGAGGTAGATGCCGAAAATGTGTCCATGAGGAGATTTGTGCAGAGTTTCGGAGCCGAGGTTCGAAAGTGGTTCAAAGCATTACCAGCAAGATCTATTAATGCTTTGCTAGCTCTTCATAGACAATTCCTGGACTGATGGGAGGTAAAGAAAAATCATCTCCAAATTCTATTCGAGTATGAAAATATTAAAAGGAATGTAGGTGAAAGTGTCCAAGACTACTGCGTAAGGTTCAACACAGTTTATAATGCTATTCCAGCAGACATTAAGCCACCAATGGGGTTAGCGTTGATCAAATTTCCCGATGGCTTTGATGCTAATATGGCATATCAGTTGAGAGAAAGAGATCCTACCACACTTGAGGATATGCAGAAGAACGTAGTGAGTGTAGAGGCTAATCTATTGGCCAAAAGAGCAAGGATGAAAACTGAAAAGAAGATGACTATAAAGGAAGAAGCATCTTCCTCACATGTTAAGGTGGATCATATACTTTGGAAAATTGAGAAGATGCTCGATCGGTTAACATTGAAAAAAATCCTAAAACCACAATCAGAAATCTAAACTTTAGAGGATAGCAGCAACCTCAGTTCAGGATTAAACAAAGGGAGCAGAAGGCACAAGATCAATCATCACAACAACAAGTCAAAACTCCTTTGCAACAAAACTATGTACATGGAATGGAGAGTGAACATGATGATGATCCAATAGTGGAGGCAAATCATTTCTTTACTGTTGATGGTTTACCTATCTATCTCACGGAAGATGAAGAATATTCAGAGATCCTTGATGTGCAAAAGGATGAAGATTATATATTGGCAAATGAAGCAGTTTTGGAGGATGAGTCAGATGATTATCAGCATGGATATAAGAATGCATTGACAACACAACAGAAACAATATTCATTGAGAAGCAGAGATCTACCAATTAGCCCATTTCAAAATAGAAAGGAAGTGAAACCTAAGAGTGACTCCTCGAACATTCAGAAGAAGGGGAAGGAGCTTGCTGATCCAACTTCCAGCAAAGGACCATCTACAAATGAGAAGACCAATCAGCAAAGTGCAACAAAGGAAAATCTTGAAAAGAAGGACCCTCCAGTTAAAGAGGTAGATAAAATTTCAGCCTTTAGTTTAGAAAATGAGATTTCTAAATTAAAAGTTTCAATCCCTTTGAATGAGTTGATGAAGAACAATAGTTATAAACACCAAGTGTCCAAAATTTTGAACATAGATCCTTTATCTGATATGGTCGATGTAGAGGATGATCACCCTGAGCTCATCTTTGGCCTGCTTTCGAAGGTCTGTCTGAGGATAGTGGAGTGCCTCCATTTGATATAAGCCTTAGATTAGACGAGTATGTACTCCATAATGCCATGTTTGATTCCAGAGCTTCCCATAACCTGATGCCAAAAGCCATTATGGAGAAACTGGTCCTTTTCATTACTCAAAAGTATCATGACCTATATTCTTTTGATTCAGGTAGAGTCCATTGCGTTGGTCTTATCAAAGACTTGGTGATGTATTTAGACCAAATTTTGGCAAAGAATGTTCTCATGGATGTGGTTGTTGCGGACATTCCGTCATGGTTTGGTATGATTTTGTCCAGATCGTGGGGTTAAAAGCTTAAAGGGACTTTACAACTAGATTTCTCCTATCATCCCATTCCTGTGTTTGGTCAATTGAGAAAATTATATAGGGAGAAGAAAATGAATTACATGATCACAAGCAAGGAGAAACCACTTAATCATCCAATTAATGTTGTACATACAGATTTAGAGTCATTTGTATTATATCCCGATAGCAGTTTGAATGATATTGATAGCCAGTTAGTTGAAGTAGAAGATGTGCCAGAGATTTCAGAAAATTTTAGAGAAGTCCTTGATCAAAAAAGACAAATACTTGCAAGTACTTTAGAGCAGTTCGCATTTCGGCATAAAAAAAAAGCTAATGAACAACAACAAATTGAAGAGATTAGTCAAGGTAAGAAAGAAGATGAAACAGAATTTCAACACTTAGAGGAAGAAGCAGGCCTATGGAGCATGGATTTTGACAGAGCTGTGGGTAAGGATGGTGTCAGCTTAGGGATTTGGATTTGCAGCCCTTTTTTCCAGCCAAATAAAGTCCCTAGTAATGTTAAAATTTGTTCATATAAATTGGCTTTTGACTGTTCTAACAACGAAGGCGAATATGAAGCGTTGATTGCAAGTTTGAAAGTTCTCGAAAAGCTAATTGCAAAAAGGATATCAGTTTATGGAGATTTGGAGTTTATAATAAAGCAAGTTAAGGGTGAATATCAATCCAAACATCCACGGATGAGGGCCTATCAAAATGCAGTTTTAGATATCTTAAGGATGTTTCGAAACTATACCTTCACATGCGTACATCATGCACAAAATGTAATTGCAGATTCACTTACTACTGCTGCAAGTAATTTGAAGATCTCGATGAATTCCAACAACAAATTTGAGATCCATGTCAAGCATCACCTAGCTATTCCTGACAATCTAAGGTATTGGCAGGTGTTTTTGGATAATAAGAAGATCAATAATTTTTTGCAGAATGAAGGAAACTACAAGGATGCTTCAATAGATTGTGATTCTGATGACGATGAACTGGAAATTGAAGTGAATCAAATGGAAATATTATAGCTAAAATACAATGTCATTCCTAAAGCTCTTATACCTTTAGAGGAACCTTTCGATCAGGATGATGTAGCTAGAAAGCAAAGCTTGGTGCCTACAAAAAAAGGTGTTGAGGATGTGAATCTTGGAATAACCAAGAAGCCCAAGTTTGTGAAATTGTCAAAGACATTTTCTCCCGAGGTAAAGTCTAAATATGTTAGATTGTTATCTGAATTCGCTAATGTGTTTGCTTGGGATTATTCAGATTTACAGGTATATAACAAAGACATAATTCAGCAGATGATTCCCATCAAGCCAAATCAGAAGCCATTCTGTTAGAAGCTAAGAAGAATCAATCCCAAGTTGTTTCCTGCAATTGAAAAAGAGGTAAACCGATTGTACAACGCTGGTATAATTGTCCCAATCAGATTTTCTTATTGGATTTCGAATCTTTTTCTTGTGAGAAAGAAGACCAGGAGATTAGATTGTGCATTTATTTCAGTAATCTCAATAAAGTGTCATTGAAGGACAATTAACCGCTCCCAAAGATGGATCACATCCTCCAGAGAGTGTTTGGAGCATCGCGTATGTCGTTGATCAATGGATATTCTAGATATAATCAGATTCTAGTGCATGAAGATGACTGTGATAAGACTGTATTCACCACCCATTGGGGAACATTCCATTATGCTAAAATTCCATTTGGTCTGAAAAATGTCGGAGAAACATTTCAGCATGCAATAGATATTGATTTTGCCAATGAAAAGGATGTATTTCTGGTTGTATACTTAGATGACTTGATGGTGTTTTTAGGTTCAGATGATGAGCATCTTCACCATTTGAGGATTGTGTTTCAGCACTGTAGAAAATTTGGGGTATCACTCTATCCGAAGAAAAGTATCTTCGCCATGGATGAAGGGAAGCTACTTGGTCATATCATCTCAAAGGAAGGCATTCACATTGATCCATCAAGAGTAGAAGCAATTCAATAGATATATTTTCCCGGGAAAAAGAAGGAGATACAAGCATTCAAAAATAAGATGAATTTCCTATGAATATTTGTACCCAATCTAGCTAAGCATTTGAGAGATATTACTAATATGTTAAAGAAGGACAGTGTGGTAAAATGGATGGAGGATGCTATGAAATCATTTAATTTGTAAAGTATGCTTTATCTATAGCCTCGGTTTTGATTAGTCCTGATTATACACAAGATTTCATTTTATTCTCATTTGCATCCAAGCTTACCATGGCAGCAATTTTAATGAAAAAGAGAGGTCAACTAGAAAAGCCCATTGCATTCTTCAGCAGAACCATTAGAGATGTCGCTTTGAGGTAAAACATAATTGAGAAACAGGATCTTGCTCTTGTTAAGGCTTTAAGGGACTTCAGGGTGTATATTCTACACTCACACATCTTGGCATATGTTCCCAATGCAGCAGTTAAGGATGTGCTGGTACAAACCGATCCGGAAGGAAGGCGGGGAAAATGGATTGCAACAATGTTAGAAAATGATCTGGAGATCAAGCCTACAAAGATGATCAAATGACAAGGCCTGGCGAGGTTGATGGCGGAGTCAAATTTGCATGCGTTAGATATAAATCTTATTGCTGCCATGTCCAAATATGAAGAAGAAAGCTCCCTTATTCAATTGTCTAAAATGTTCCTTTAGTCACTGTGGTATTCCGATATTGTGTATGTACTTTAGCACCTCTCACAACCTCCGGAAATGTAAAAAAAACAAAGGAAAAACTCTTAAACTTAAAGCTGCTAAATTCTGCATTTTGAATAATGCCCCTTATTGGAAGGATCTAGGAGGTGTTTTACTGAACTATTTAATTGAAGATAAAGCCCAGCAGGTGATGAGTGACTTTCACAAGGGTGATTTTGGTGGTCGCTTGTTCTGGAAGACAACAACAAACAAAATCTTGAGAGTAGGTTATTACTGGCCAACCTTATTTTCATGTCTATAAAATAGTCATGAGTTGTTACGAATGTCAGGTCTTTCAAGGGAAAAGAAAGTTGTTGCCTCTTCCTCTAAAACCAGTTGAAGTCAATGCACCATTTCAGTAGTGGGGACTTGATTTTATCGAGGAGATCCATCCAACATCATCGACTCAACACAAATGGATCCTAACAGAAACTGACTATTTTACAGAGTGGATTGAAGCAATCCCGACCAGACAAGCAACAAACATGGTAATCATACAATTTTTGGAATCAAACATTTTATCACTTTTTGGTTGTCCTAGTAAAAACATCACAGATAACACAACTTCCCTCAAATCCAAGAAGATGATCAACTTTTGCAGCAAGTATAAGATTACTTTGGGTAACTCCACAACATATTATCTGCAAGGTAATGGTTTGGCCGAATCGTCCAATAAGTCATTTGGTGAACGTCATCAAGAAACTACTGGGAACAAATAAGAAAGGATGGCATAAAAAGTTAGTCAAAGCTTTGTGGGTAGATAGGGTGAGCCAAAAGAATTCTATAGGTATGTCTCCATTTGAAATAGTATATGGCATTGACACAGTCTTTCTGACATCTCTAATAGTCATGGTTGTGAAAATTTTACAGGAAGCTGGTAGCGAGGAAGATGATTTTCAGCGAAGAATCAATCAGATGATCCATTTACAATAGACAAGGGAGGAAGCCTTCCAAAATACTTTTGGATTGCAGGAGAAGATCAAAAAAATCTATGATCAAAAAACTAAAGTAGATAAATGCCAGCTTGAAGATGTGGTGTTACGGTGGGATGCTAGGAATGAAGATAAAGGCAAGCATGGCAAGTTTGAAAACTTATGGAAGGGACGTTATAATATTGCTACATACAAAGGACAAAATGCATTCTTGCTCAAAGAAATGGATGGACTAGATTGTTCAGGAGGACTGGTCGATGGTAGGCTCCTGAAGCGCTACTTCTTCTAAGGTGATTTCTGAAATTATGAAGTGATCATTGTATATACAATTTTCCTTTCATTGCAATTGTTCAAAAGTCACAATTAATTTCAGCTTGGGGCCCAAGGTTAAGGCTATAAATTTGAATGATTTGTATCAGTCTTTGAGTCTTTAGGTCTTGAGTCAGTTTTTGAGTCTTGAGTCCATTTTCCTAGTGCCAGTTTCAGTTTTTGAAGTATATTGACTGTATTGCCCAATGGAAGACGAACTAGTCTACTTATTCCAGAGATCTATGGTTCTTGGCACCTCTAAGGAGCTATCATCCCCATTTGAGCCAATGTTAGTGTCAGTGTCTTCACACTGCCATCAGTGATCAAAATTTACTCTTTTGGATTCATATTAGGAGTCCCATTCACAATGAGTTGCATTCCGTTAGGTCATGGATCGACTGATGGTAGGGTTCATTTCAGCTTTTTCCCTCATGACATATATTTGTTGATCTCCTTAAATACTTTTCAGTCCATGATTCATGTATATTTTCAATTCATTTCATCATTTTGGTTTTAGGTCTAGGGTTCCAGTCTCATTAGTTATTAGGGTTTTACCATGGTCAAATTTCAATGACTATTGCTAATAATCATCAATCTAGGGCTAGTGAACACATGAGGATGGCAATAATCATCAGAAAATTTTTAATCTCTTAAATTTGTAAATTCTTCCAAATTGCATTAAATTGCCTCAAATCTCCCAATTTCCTCCATTTCAAGTAAGTATGATTGCTATTCTCGCTCAAAAGAATTTTTGCAATCAGTTTTTGGTGAGTTTGTCTCTTAAGAAAGTAAACCCTAGTTGTCACCAAAGGATCTCATAAATTCCAAAGCCCACTCTTTTATTGCTATCTTTCCTCATCTAGTTGTTGTTCCCTAAAACCTATTCCCCATACAAGATTCCCTATACATCATTCCCTTTATATTTTCCCCACTTCATACACTATTCCAAAACCCTACACTATTCCTAAACCCTACTTGCTCACTAAATCCTATTCACACCCTTATTCACTATCACCCATTCATCTATCAAAATCCCTTCATACTCATCTTACATTCATTCACCATACTTCATTCATCACAAGTGAAACAGTTGTATAATAATGGAGAGGGATAGTGAGTATGAAATGGAGGAAGATACCCATAGTGACAGTTCTAGGCAAAGAAATTTGCAGCAGAGGAAGCCTCACAAAGGGGGAAAGATAATCAGGGAGGAGCCCATTAGTCTGAGGGAATTTCTTGCTTTTCCACTTGCCATCTCATGCTTCAAGCATCAATCATGTTTTGGTTTCTGTGAAATGGTGGAGAGGGTTAAGTTTCATCATGAATTAACAAGGTTGTTTGTGACACATTTGGACAACAATGAAGTAAGGCTTGTTGGAGTTACATTCACTTTGTCACCTACTGTTATTTTAGAGGATACAGGCATTCCAAATGTAGGGGAAAATAGAACAAAGGACAGTATTTTGACAGGGAGTACTATGAGCCTTACATCAAGGCTAAATACCATGGCAATTTGAAGAGAGTATTCCACTTCAAATTCTTGGAGAACAGGTTTTCTCCACTCATGAAGATCATCATAAAATACTTGTGAAGGTAGGTTTGCTCAGTTGAATGCCTGCCACATTAGATTCTTGATGCATTTTACTAGAGTCAATATGATGAATATTCCTTACTTCATGTTCTGAAATATTGAGAAGATGGCACTTTATGTCAAGAAGAAGCCATATCCCTAATAGTTAAACAACATCTTTCATTATTCTTTGATTAAAATCATTGTTCTACATCAGCTTAAGCTTATCAACATGTCATGGGAAACTTTCATTTCTCATGAGATGCTCAAAGGCCCACAAATCTTTTCATCAGTGCATCAGGAGGAAGGTGGACCTTCAGGACATAAACAAGTCAAAGAAACTAAAATTGTTGGAGTGCCAGTGTTTGTGACCTATGAGGGAGGCACTAGGAAACCTTTTGCAGTTTCCAGGCAAGTATTATCTCCACAAGGTGTGGAAGAGGTCTCGCCTTCATCTTCAGGCCATAGGCAAATGCTATCTCCACAAGGATTGGAAGGGGATTTTCCTTCATCTTCATCTAAATAGGTACATGTTGGGCAGCACCGCAAGGGCAAAGGTAAAGGTAAGGTAAAATTGCATGAGACAGATCCTAGTGATGGGAAAGAGAGGGAATTTGTCCTAGTTGATAATTAGGTGACACAGGGAGTCGATGTCATTGATTTGGCGATTCAATATAAAAAGATAACTAAAGACATGATCATAAAAGAGAAAGAAGTTGATATACAATCCTTATCAGTAAATTTAGAGAGGGAAAAGTTTATCATCAACTATATTGAGCAATAAAACAAGCAATTTACCGACAAGCAAGTCCTCATGGAGTTCCAAATGATCAAGGAGAACCAGCAAAAGGCAAAGAAGGCAAAGGTCAAGATGACCTCCATTGAGCAAGAGATTGAGAATGACTAGAAAACTTGGCTTGAAAGGTTCAACATACACCTTGAAAAGTTGCTTGAGAAGGCCAATAAAGAAAAGAAGATTCTTCATCACATGGCCTATCATTATATGACCCGGAAAAAAATATGCAATATAAGGATGAGGAAGCTTAAGGCAAGGTTGAGGAAGGCCTTGAGAAGCAAAAAGGAACAAGACAAGTTGGAAATCCCAGTTGATGCCTCATTAGCTCATCAAAGTAGTGGATGAGGGTTCCTTATGCCCATTTTGGGAAATCTTGGTAAGATTTTGCAATTTTCAAAATTTAAATTTTGCAACACATGAATTTGGCATAGGTGCGCAACGGCATCGGCACTGGGCTTTTGACTAGGATAATTTTTGGAGAAATGGCTTGCATATTCAGATTCATCATGATGAGAACATCAATCCCTAAACGTTTCAGAAAATTTGGAGCAAATCTTGGTCACCTAAAGGTCAAACAACCATAAAAAATGACCTCTCTGCCTCGTTTTGGGCACACAGGAAGTAGCCTTGGGCGATTCCACGTTTGAGGGGGAAGATGACCTCAAAATGAAAAAATTCAAGATGTTCCAAAAACTATATAGGAATACCTTTCCAACGAGCTATCTTGGGCTCAATTTGGTGAAGGGGAAGGCCTCCAAAACCGGGCCTGAAGTGGCACTGCGCATAGAAATAGTGGCGCTGCGCATAGGATAAATTTTGCCAGTTTTGCTCAAAAATCCAGTTTTCGCCTAGTTATTTTACAAATTGACTTTTTATCTCATCATGGATGAACTTATGATTGTAGATGATGCTATGCTATGTAACTTTAATTTCAAAATGACCTTAGAGGGTAGATTCATCATTTTGAGGTGGTTGAGGGGTAAATGAATCAGTTTCGATGGTTATAGATGCAAGCCATTCCACTACCTATATTCTTGTTCCTAGCTTAGAAATGGTTGAGACCACCTCTTTCCTCATGGATTCGACCGCTGATGGCTAGCATAGGTGTTTTGATGTCTATATTATGTATTTTTTCAGTCATTAGCAAAGGTTGGACTCTTGTGGATGCTTTGAGCTACATTGTACATCTCTACAGCAGTTTGGCAAGGAAATAAACCAGGATTTGCAACAATTTTTGTGGGATTATTGTCATAATGTGTTTTTGAATTGTTTCTCCTTATGTCATTATTTTTTCTCATGTGTTATATGTTCCAAAATCTATTTCATTCTTCTTAACTAAATGAAATCAAGATAGATATGTAGAATACATTGGTAACAGTGCTCTGCCTTGGGAATACATTTAGTTTTTGATGTTTTCAGTTGTTTGAAGAGGATCTCTACAGCAGTTTGGCAAGGAAATAAACCAAGATTTGCAACAATTTTTGTGGGATTATTGTCATAATGTGTTTTTGAATTGTTTCTCCTTATGTCATTATTTTTTCTCATGTGTTATATGTTCCAAAATCTATTTCATTCTTCTTAACTAAATGAAATCAAGATAGATATGTAGAATACATTGGTAACAGTGCTCTGCCTTGGGAATACATTTAGTTTTTGATGTTTTCAGTTGTTTGAAGAGGATTACTGACCTTTTCATGCCCTCCTCAGCTCCTCACTAGTCTTATACCTACCTTCTCACTCAATTCCAAGTGCCAAAACACCTACCTACCTCGCCCCAGAAAACACCCTGCAATTTTGACTTGATTTCTTGGACCCAAAGCTGCCTGCTCCATTTGATTCAGCAACAAAACCTTCAAAATAAACCAAAAAACCATAGAGCTACTATACCTAGCCTAAAATATATATTCAATTCAGTCATCTCAACTGAGATTGACAAGGAGAGAGCCCTCTCACAACCTGGTAGGGCTAGCTACAAGGTTAAGCATGGTTTGTGGTTATCCTAGGACTGCCTCCCTTTAGGCTGTAGTTTATCTAGGGTCTAGCAGAGGTTATGACTATGTAATCCTCATACAACCAAGGCTTCAGTCATGCCTTCAACACTGCTTCCTTGGGAAATAGTGCATCCACCTTTTCTTTCAGCTGTTTGGCCTCTTGCAGCTTTGCCAGTCTCTGTGTGAGCACGACGGTTCGTGTTGTGCCTTTGACCTCATCATAGCGTTGTTCTAGCTCATGCACTTCTACCTCTAGTCGTTTTACATTATGGTCCTCCTACGATATTGTTAGGACCTCGAATGAATGCACAAAAAGTTGTATCTAATCTGCTACTACATTGTCAACTGCGACTATTTCCTCTGTGACAATTGTTGCATGCTGCTCCTTCACCTCTAGCAGAGTTGAAGGCTGAGCCTTAAACTTCAATGTGGTGGTCTATAGGTTCAACTCCAACAGAACCCTCACCATATCTTTCTAACTGTCACGCACGCTTGTAGCCAGGTTATGGATGCACACCTCAAATGGTTCTTTCCTAGGAATGGCCAACTCTAGGACCATTCAACATGCCTCCTCTACGGCCTAAACTATACGCTTGTTCTGGTCGGTCACCTCAGTTAAGGTGGAAATTGAAGAGTCTCGCTGTAGTGCCATCTGCTCATTATTAATCTATTACTCACTTATCACTTGTAGGGCATGGTGCTCACGGGACCTCAACTCTGAAATCACTCCATCCTGCAAGAGTTGGAGCACCTCACTAGGGAGCACTGTCAAATTCAACCCTACTCCCTTGAGGGCACTGATAGTGGTTCTGTCAACCTCATTCTCTGTGGTCAGTGCTCCATTAGGCAAGACTATTGCGTTGGAGGCCTTCGTGCGTAGAAACGCAACATCCTCTGAAGTGTCAATAGCAAGGTTGGTGGAAATTGTACCAGCCTAGGATGTGCGAGTTTGTAGCTCATGCATACCTATTTGGATAGCTCCCAAGATTAGTTTTCGCTACTCCTCATATTGTTGTAGAGACTCCGTGGTGACATCCTGCACTGTGTCACCGATGTCATGCAAATTTCCTTCTGTGAGGGTGATTGGGTCCAACAATGTCTTAGTAGCCTTATATTTCTTCCTCAACCCTCTTTTATCTTGCTCCCTTTGACACTTGATGCAGGTGTACGTCACCTGTAGGTCCACGCCGTGCTTCTCTATCTGCTTATGTATCTCTTCTTCTATCTCAGGTGAAGGTGACCTCACACCTTTGTCAAAGTCCCACTCTGTTCCTCCTGTATTTTTCTGCATTTGTTAAGCGGCGTCATGCTCCACCTAGGACTTGTCATCGGCCTCCTTCTTTATCTTTTCGACCAACTGTGTCATTTTGAGCTTAGCCTCCTCCTTATTATGATGTGTGCCGGAATTACTCACTCCCACTGCCAAGTCTGTTGTAGTGTGCCATTCTGTGGGCCAGCAATCGAGTACTGCATCAATGGCATCATTTGTTTCCAGGTAAGGCAAGTCATATGATGTCTGCACAAGGTCCTCCCACACCCTGATGGACAATTGGTGAAAGATTGCTTTAATATATGCATAGACCTGCAGGTTGGCAAACACCATAGGCAACAACCATGGTTTGTGAGTGATGGTCATGTGGATGTTCATCTCCATCAAGAACTAGAAGATCTTGCTATCCTTGATGAGCTGCACATCCTTGGTCATCCAGAACGAAGCGTACTTCACTGCTTCTGGTAGGTTTGGTGCAACCAAACGGAATTGATTGTCCTTTGACAGCTCCCATGCTACTAGAATAATAGATAGCAAGAGCCATGCACATTGGAACATTTTGTTGAGCTCCTAAGCCTCGCAGCAGTTCACTAGGAACTCTCCATGAAGATAGTCCACCCAATTGAACTGAACTCCTTCGACACACTAGGCTACTAGTGCAACACTTCCTCATCACCTTCCTTGCTAATATCTACATAGCTACCTTTACAATAGGGTCACAGATGCTAGATATGGCATCGTGTGGCTTCTTTACCAGCTTAAACCTTTTTTTCATGGCCTCTGCAAGGGCCTGCTTACCACCTTTTCCACCAAATATCATGGTTGAATTTTCTCCTGTATAGGGCAATCACGTGATCCTGTGAATCAATCTGTTAGTGATGGGTATTGGCTCCTCCAGCCACAGATACCCATCATGCACCAAACATAGCGGCTATGTATTGAACAAGACTATCATCGGGGTGTGCTTGTAGTGCAACACCCATAGCATGTTGAGATGACATGCCTTGTCTACTCCTTTGAGCCACCTTCGCGGCTCCAAGGTAGACATTCCAGTGATTGTATCGATAATGCATCACATCAACTGCTTGGTCACCAAGTGTGGGAATTTCTCATGGTCAGCCAAGTCGCAGTATTTGAGTTTCAACAGAGGAACCCATGCCAAGTGTGGTCCTTCAAAAAAAATTTCATCCGACAGCAGAGGGGTTTGCAAGGGGACCTTGCTCTGGTCAATATCCTTTGGTACCTTGTAATATGCCCAACTTGGAATATTTGTCAAACCATGGAAAATCTCCAACCAAATATGTGCAAATGATATAATAACCCAGAAATGATAAAATAACAGTGGAACAACATGTAATAATGTAAACTAGAAATATAAGCAGATACACAAGAAATGCAATGAGAAAATTCTAAGCCATTTTATTATACTGAGCAATAAAATGAGTACAAGAGGTGATTAGACAGATGGAACCTCGACTTGCACAAGGAAAGTGAAGAAATACTCTCAAAATAACAAGAATGGCCTCTCTGCGTGAATGTTGCTGTTGTGCTACTACTGCTGCTAGGAAACAAATGATGACTTGGGGCTGCTCTCCTCCTCGAAAAAATTTGAAACTCTAGATTCAAGCTCTACTCAAGAAGGCCAAAAGAACACAGAAAGATTTCCTGGAATGGCCGACCTTGAAAAATTTCCTCAATGTCCTGCGCTACCACTGAAGAAAACCCCTCTAAACTCTGCCTGAAACACTGCCTAAAACCCTGCCAAAAATCCTCCAATGAGATAAGAGTTGGACCCCTGCTCAATCTCCTCACATAAATCCACCTGCAAAAACCCCAATCCAGCACTGGAACCAAAAAGAATTGCATCCCTCTCCAAGTGTTGCGCAGTCCTCCAAAACGTTGATGAAATTGCTACTGAAATGATAATAAAATTGCTGCTGAAATACCGATGGAAATACCTTGCCCGAGCAGGCACTCGACGTCCCCCGGGGCTAAGGGTGAGATCTTTGAACGAAGACACTCGATACACTAAACAGTGTTGCAGACTAGCTAAATAGCCATCGTGCTCAGAAGTCGAAATCACTAGCTCAAAATGCACATCACTGAATGATCCAAAATGAAGGGGCTCCTATCTATTTTATAGCCTCTTCCTCTCACAATTCCTTGGCTCACCTCCTCCTCTGTGATTCCCCTATGGCGACGTGTTCTTTTCCTCCTGCGTAGTTCCTCCATCTGTCTGTGTGGGCTCCATTTCTATGTCCCCCTTTGGCCCCCTTGGCTCCCCTTTAAATCACAACGTTGTGCTATCTAGGAAGTGACTTTTTATTCTAAAGTGAGTTATTTTCCCCCTTCCTCACTTTTCATTTACAAATAACTATAGAAGGCAAAAATTGAACAGAATCAAATATTCCAATTAGCCATAGCTAATTAGGAATATTACAGTCTCCCCTGGCAAAATGTTGTTTGTCCTCAAGAAACTGAAGTGTTGGAGGCTGTAAGATCTTCTCACTCTCCCAAGTGGCATCCTCATCTGGCAAATTCTTCCACCTCACCAAGAATTCCTGGACCGTCCTGCTCTGCAGCTGCCTCTCCCTAGTGTCAATGATAGCCTTTGGCTGCAATACCAAATGCCCCTCATCATCCATGGGTGGTAGCTCATCAGTCACGGTCACTTGCTGCCCTAATGCCTTCTTCAGGCATAATACATGAAAAATGTTATGAATCCTGCTACATTGGGGCAACTCCAACTCATATGCAACCTGTCTAATCCTGCGTATCACCCTATATGGCCCATAAAAGCAGGCCTTGAGCTTCTGAGCCCCCTTATGCTTAAGTGATAATTGTCGGTATGGCTGTAATTATAGGTAGACCATGTCCCCTACCTTGAACTGCCTCTCCACTCGACCCCTGTCAACATATAGCTTCTGCTGGTTCTATGCTGTAGCCATATTATCCTTGAAACATCAGAGGATATCCTAACTCTCTTAGATCCAAATCTTGGCTCTAGGAGCCCTGTTATCACCAAACATCACATCGAAAAAAGATAAAGGATGATACCCATATAAGGCAAAGAATGGTGACATACCAATGGACATGTGATGTGAAGTATTGTAGCAGTACTCCCCTAGATGCAGCCACTTCAGCCATGCTTGTTATTTCCCACTAACATAGTTACACAAGTAGTCATCCAGCCACTTGTTAACTATCTCTGCCTGCCCATCCGTTTGTGGGTGATAGCTGGTACTCAGTGTCAACTCCATCCCCACCAATCGGAAAAGCTCTTGCCAAAACCCGCCCATGAAACGACTGTCCCTGTCACTGACGATGGTCTTAGGAAGACCATGTAGCCTGAAGATCTCCCTGAAGAACAGCTTGACCACCTTTGTTGCTATATAGTGTGCGGATATGGCAAAGAAATGTGCATACTTCGTCAGTCAATCAATGACAACAAAGATACAATCCTTGCCCTGTACCATGGGCAACCCTGTGACAAAGTCCATCGAAATGCTCTCCCATTTTCCCTCCGGAATGGGAAGAGGTTGTAATAAACCCGTAGGATGGCTCATCTCTCCCTTGTTCCTCTAGCAAACATTGCACTCCCGGATGTGTTGGAGCACATCCTCCTTGAGGCCCTTCCATGAGAACCTCTCTCTAATGGCTCTGTAGGTTTCGGTAAACCCCTGATGCCCTGCCAAAGGTGAATCGTGTGATGCCTGGAGTACCTTCTTCTTGAGCTAAGACCCCTCAGTCAAGAAGATCCAGTCCCTGTAATAGATGATCTCATCGACCACCCTGTACCTGTCATCTCCCACCTTCCCATCCAGAACCTCACATGCAAACTTGTCCTTGGAGTACTCTACTAAGAGTCGAGCCCTCCAATTTATATTGAAGCTCATAAGAGACAACGTGGTTGGTCTATGTGAAAGGGAATCTGCTACCATGTTGTTCTTATCCTTGACATACTCAATGTCAAAATAATATGCTTGGATCTTATTGATCCACTTTTTCTACCTCTCCTATAGCTGCTTCTGCTCCAAAAAGAACTTGAGGCTGTTGTGATCAGTCCTTACCCTAAACCTATTGCCTACCAAATACTACAGGTACTTAGCCAATCATGCATGATGGCCAACATCTCCTTGTCGTATATGGAATAGAACCTCTCATGCGGAAGGAGCTTCCGACTCTCAAATGCTTTAGAGTGACCTCCCTGCATCAATACTGCGCCAATCCCCTCTCCCAACGCATCACACTCCAAGATAAATGGCAGCGTAAAATCTGGCAATGCAAGCACTAGGGAGCTGCTCATAACCTCCTTGAGTCTGTCAAAGGCTCATTGCACTATATTTGACCAACTGAATGCCCCCTTCTTCATCAAATCTGTCAGGGGTGCAGCAAGCTGTGAGAAACCTTTGACGAACTTCGGGTAGTAAGTGTAAATGCCAATGAATCCTCGAAGTTTCGTCACATTTCTCGGCTCCGGCCATTCCTTGATGGCCTTGATCTTCTCCTCGTGGACCCTCACTCCGTCCACCCCTATGATGTGTCCTAGATACAACATCTCCATCAACCAAAACTCACACTTGGAGAGTTTGTCATAGAACCATTGCTCCTGTAAGAGACGCAGTACTGTCTCAATGTGCTGGAGATGCTCCTCCCAAGTCCTACTGTAAATCAGAATATCATCGAGGAATACCAACAAAAACTTCCTCAAATGACTACGGAAGATGTGATTCATGCAGGACTGAAATGTAGCTGGGATGTTGGTTAGCCCCAAAGGCATCACCAAGAACTCAATGTGCCCATAGTGACACCTAAAGGTGGTCTTGGGAATATCCTGCTCCCTCACGTGAATATGATGGTATCCAAATCTCAAATCAATCTTTGAGAAGAATCATGCTCCCCTCAACTTGTCCATCAACTCATCGATCTTAAGTATGGGGTACCTGTTCTTCAGGGTCTTCTTGTTCAAGGCCTTGTAGTCAATGCAAATCCTCAATGTATCGTCCTTCTTCTTCACCAACACCACAGAAGAAGCAAAAGGACATGTGCTCGGATGAATGTGCCCAAGTGCTATCAACTCCTGGATAGCTCGCTCAATCTCATCCCGATAGGCCTTGGGGTGCCTATAGGGGGTGGTGATCACTGCCTGGATGCCCTGCTCAAGCTTGATAGTGTGCTCAAAGCCCTGATCTAGTGGGTGTCCTGGTGGAATCTCTCCAAACACTATGGCATACCGATCAAGGACGGACTGGATTTCTGGATGTATCGTCTACCCTGTAGTCCCTTCCTATGATGTACGCAGCCCCACTGTCGACTCTATGTCTCCCTTCTGGAAGACTGCCTCCATCCGATTAGCCAACACAGTCTGGGGCAGATATGTGTGCTATCCCCATATCTTCTCATGCCTGCCGGTCTTCTCATCATCCCACTTCATCTCTAGGGTATTCCAATCCATCGTGACATTCCCTAGAGTAATAAGCCATTGGACACCCAGTATCATGTTGGTGGCTGGAATATCGACCACGAAAAGGTGGTCAGTCAATGTGTAGGTGCCCATCTTCACTGATAGCTCCGGAACATAACGAGCACACGTTATGGTCTGATCACCTGGGACCAATACTGAAAACCCATTGAAGCTCTCTATCTGAATACCTCTCCGCTCAACCATCTGTGCATTGATGAAGTTGTGGGTTGCCCCACTGTTAACCAAAACTGATATGCACTAGCCACGTACTGTCCCTCGTACGTGTAGCGTCAGATACTTGGGAACTCCTTGCAGTGTTGCAAGGGCCCCTCCAGTAGGTGCAAAAGATGCATCACTTGTTGCTGGGGGTGGAGGTGGAAAAGGTCCCTGTATGGCATGGCTATTTCTTGCCTCCACATCATCCTCGTCATCCTCTTCTCCACTGCTCTCGAAGAAGACCTCAATAAAATGTGCTTTGCCAGCAGCACATCTATGTCTCAGTGCCCATGACTCCTGACATGTGAAGCACAACCACTTCTTCTTTAGCTCCCTCTTGACATTGTCCTCGATTTGGACTCATCCTAGATTCCCCTTTGGAGGTGGAATCCTCACATCCTTCCCCTTAGAGTGAAAAGGCTGTCTTTTGGGGGTAAGGTGTCCGGGCCCTGGGTAAGACATCCTGTAAGTCCCGGGTCTTGCTAGTCTAGTGGATTAGACTAGACCTCGATGTGGCTTTGCTAACCCCTCAACATATATATAGACCCTCCGTGCCATGGATAGGTCTGGCACCATCATGGAGACCCTCAAGAAATTTGCAATGTAGGTCTCTGGGCTCCTTGTCTTTTTGAGCCTCATCAGCTCAACAAAATGCTACTCTGGATCCCTCCGATCAAATCACTCCATCACCCTCCTAGTAAACTCTGCATATGTCGTTACTGTAGAGTGACCGAGTGTAGCCATCCCATGAAACCACCAATCTTGGGCCTCGCCATCCAAATGCAATGTTTCCACCTTGATGGCCTCTCCCTTCGACATCTGGTTAAGCTGGAAATAAATGTCCAGCTTCTCCACCTAAGACTTTGTCGAACTATTTGATGAACTATCAAACATAGGCAAGTGGAATCTACTCATTGCACAGTGGGTGTCACCATCATGGTAATGCCAGTTTCCTCTGTGATGATCGCAGGGCCTACTATCCCGCTGGCACTGAACAAAGTGTCTAAATGAAAGGGCATCCTTGAATTCCTCCCCATATGCCTGGTACTCTGAAAAATAATTACCCATATGGCTGGGCTCTGTCTCCTGCTAGGCTCCGACACACGTGTCTACTCCTAAGAACGTGGGCATGGTAGAGCGTGTAGGGGCATGCAAGGTCACCTGCTGCATAATATCACACTACTCTCGCAAATAATGGGATGCACCTGATCCCTCACCAGTCTGAAAAACTCGTGGTCTCTCATGCTGTCTGGCCTCTACTACTGTGAATCTTTGCCCCATCACCTCAATGTGCTTCGATAGATCCTACACTGATTTGAGGAGAATATCCACAAATCTCTTCCCATCTTCATCTGCCATATGCTTTGTGTCCACTACTGGCTCCTTTTGTTTTGCGTCTACCATAGGTTCCTCCTATTCTACGTCTGCCACAGGAACACAATCTCCCTCTCCGTAGGTATTCTCCAACCTACGTCCAGTATCTCTGTACCTCCTACCTTTGTAACAAATGTAGGGTTTTTCCCTCAATGTCATAGATTTCCAGCTTCACAGGCTGACCCAAATCTATGCTCTAATACCACTGTAATATCCCGAACCCTGAATATTCATTAAACCCTAGCAAATTTCCAACCAAATATGTGCTAATGATATAATAACCGAGAAATGATAAAATAACATTGGAACAACATATAATAATGTAAACCGAAAATATAAGCAGATACACAAGCAATGCAATGAGAAAATGCTAAGCCATTTTATTATACTGAGCAATAAAATGAGTACAAGAGGTGATCAGATAGATGGCACCTCGACTTGCACAAGGAAAGTGAAGAAATATTCTCAGAATGACAAGAATGGCCTCTCTGGGTGAATGTTGTTGCTGCTGCTAGGAAACAAATGATGATTTGGGGCCGCTCCTCGCCTCGGAAAAAGCTGAGAAGATGGATTCGGTCTTTACTCAAGAAACCCAGAAAAACACAAAAAGCTTTGCTGGAATGGCCGACCACCGAAAAACACCCCCTTGGGGTTCTGCGCAGTTCCTCAATGTCCTGCGCTGCCACTGAAGAAAACCCCTCTAAAATCTACCTGAAACACTGCCTGAAACCCCACCAAAAATCTTCCAATGAGACCAGGGCTGGACCCCTGCTCAATCTCCTGGAATGAATCCACCTGCAAAACCCACAATCCAGCACTGGAACCAAAAAGAACTGCGTCCCTCTCCAAGTCTTGCATAGTCCTCCAAAAAGCTGATGAAATTGCTACTGAAATGATCATAAAACTGCTACTGAAATATTGATGGAAATACCTTATCTGAGCACGCATTTGAAGTCCCCCGAGTCTAAGGGTGAGATCTCCAAAGGGAGACACTCGATGCACTAAACAATGTTGCAGACTAGCTAAACGTCCAACATGCTCAGATGTTGAAACAACTAGCTCAAAATGCACATCATTGAATGATCCAAAATGATGGGGCTCCTATCTATTTTATAGCTTCTGCCTCTCACAATCCCTAGGCTCACCTCCTCTTGTGTGATTCCCCTCTTACACATGTTATTTTCCTCCTGCACAATTTATCCATGTGTCTGTGTGGGCTCCATTTTTACGTCCCCCTTTGGCCCCCTTGGCTCCCCTTTAAGTCACAATGTTGTGCTACCTAGGAAGTGAGTTTTTATTCTAAAGTGAGTTATGTTCCCCCTTCCTCACTTTTTATTTACAAATAACTATAGAAGGCAAAAATTGAACAAAATCAAATATTCCAATTAGCCATAGCTAATTAGGAATATTACATACCTTGGCCTTTCCCTTGCACGGAGGGCCATACTTAGGCAACCATGTGATAGGGTCAATGCCCATGGATTCAAATTCCTCCACGTTTATTCCCACATCCTCATCATCCATTAGGATGTCTTCGATTTCTTCCTCCTCTGGCTCCAGATTGATGGTTTTTCCCTTCTCCTATGTGGTGGGCCTGTCCTTCAGTGGGTTTCTTCTTGCTGATGTGCACACTGGTATTGTAGGATTCTTTCCCTTCTTATCATTCATTCTCTCCTTGGTTGGCATGGGCATTGGTCTCGACATCCTTGGTGATTAGGGACTTTCGATAATACTTCGAAAACCTCTGGATTAGCTTCTTCTCCTTCCATAAAAATTTCGGGCACCAAATCCTCTCGCACTTCTTCAGTATCTATAGATTTTGTGGGTGCCAACATAATGATCATCAACAATGCTCGTGACGTCTCTGGTATGTTCTCAGACTCTATATTTCCTATGATAGCCTCAAAGAATTCTCATTTCATGTGTGTGTGATAGCTCAACAACTCATTTCTTAAAATGCCAAGTGTTTTTCACCAGGCAGCCGCCTATAATTTATAGGGCATTTTGAAGTAAAATCCGACCATTCCCCCCAAATTTGGTTCATTAATTCTAGATTGGCGGCAGATTTTCAAGGATCTGACCCATAATTTTTGTCTTACATGTCGATCGCTTGCTCCATTTGGCTGCATTTCTACTGTCAAATCATGAATAGTGACTTTAACGGTCACTTTCCAACTGACCTGCGTGATTTCTCCCTGGGTAGCACAGCTCCCTTCACACCGTCGTGAACCCTGTGACACTTCCTTGCTTCACACAATCCTCCAATCGTGCAGCTCGCTAGCTCGGGCAGTGTAGTTTATAGTCTCGCACCTCTTTTCAGCTGTTTGGAGTGCTAAGACTGTGATACCTTCATATAGTCACATGGCTAGACCACCAGTGCATGGCGTTAGTCGACTGCCATTCACATTTCCTTGGAAGGGATCTCCATTTAATTTTACCAACTGAACTGCTCCTCCATCGGTAATCTCCTTAATGACATAGGGCCCTAACCAGTGCATTCTGAATTTCCCTAGAAATTTATGAAACTTGTTGTCATATAATAAAACCAGGTCATTTACCTTAAAGGTATGCAGCTTAATGTGTCGATCATGCCACGCTTTTTTGCGCTTCTTTTGGACCTGTTGGTGAAATCTATCTAGAAATATTTTGTTCCTCAAGCTCAACCAATGGCATGAGCCTCTCTTCTAGAGCTTCGTGATCCATCATACCTATGAGTGTCACTATGCACAGACTAGGCACAATGTATTCCATGGGAATCACCACTTCAACACCATATACAAGCCTAAAGGTTGTTTGTTCGGTCAACTTCTTGCATGTCATCTGACAGGCCCATAATACTGTAGGTATGTGCAAGTCCCAATCAATTCATTGAGCATTGAAAACCTTGGTCAGCGCATTCTCTAGCACTTTATTGAATGCTTCCACTGCCCCATTAGCCTGTGGGTGATTAGGCATGCTTTTTTGGTGATATATCTGAAATTTCTCAATCATCACACTAATCATCTCATTTAGAAAGTGCATACCGCGTTCACTCATCAAAATCCTTGGACACCCACATTGCATCAGGACATACTCAAAGAGGGACTTTACAGCAATCGCACCTATGCAATCCTTCACAGGTTGTGCCTCTTCTCATTGAGTTAAATATTGTCGCGGTGATAATGTACCTTGCTCCCATCTTCTTCCCTTGGGGCTAAATGGGTCCCACAAAGACTATTGCCCATTTTTCAAAGGGTTGTAATATCGTCTGTGGATTTAGAGGTAGCTCATCCTTCTGCGATGGCCTGCCATTTCTTTGACACACATCACATGCTTTGCAGTAAGCTTTTGAATCTTGATGGAGGGTTGGCCACCACAACCCTGCACGTAGAATCTTCTACGTGGTTGCTCTCCCTACATAATGTTCTCTCGTTGCACCCCCATGAGCGTCTGTGAGGATACTGCTCTTTTTAAACTCCAATACATATTGCCACAATATCTGATTAGACCCCATTTTGTACTGATGCCCGACAATGAAAGAAAACTCTGTTGCACGCACCACTAACTCCTTATTCTATTGGACAGTGTAACCTTCTGGGGAAGTTCTTGTCATTAGAAAGTGTATATATCCTCAAAATGACCATCTGTGATATGCACCACAAAAATATGCGTGTGAGTCAATCCCTCCTCCAAATTATTGGGCTCCTCCCCTGTTTTGATGCATGATATATGGTCCGGTCCTACGTTTAGTCATCCAGGCTTCACAATAACTTCAAAATCATACTCCTGGAACAATAACAACCACCTATAGATTCTCCCCTTGAACACAACCTTATTCACCAGGTATTTCAATGCAAAATGATCCATATACATCTTAAAATGGCCACCTAGAAAATAGTGTCTAAACTTCTGGAGTGTATATACAATGGCTAACCCTTCGCACTCAGTGGTGGAATAGTTCTTCTCTGCCTTGGACAACCTTCTACTTGTGAATGCTATAGGATGGTCCAAGTCTCCTCTGCCAGCCTCTGTTAGTACTGCTCCCACTGCTATACATGACGTGTCAACATGTACATGAAAATCCTCCTTCCAATCCGGGATGACTAAAATCGGTGTGGTGACCCTATTTTCCTTCAATACATCCAAGATTTTCTTACAGTACTCATTCCAATAGAATTTGACATCCTTTTTCAACAAATTCTCCATAGGCGTAGTGCTCTTAGCATAGCCTTTGATAAACTTTCTGTAATTTCTGGTATGTCCTAGGGTTGTCTGGAGCTGTTTCACACTCCTCGACACTTTTAAGTTAACTATCACCACAATCTTTGCGAGATCTACCATCTGTCCTTGTATACAAACCACATGACTCGGCAGGGTCCCAAAAGGAACACAAAACAAGAACTTCTTCAGATTGAGCATGATCTCGTATCTTTGACAGGTATCTAACATTAGGCACAAGCTTTCCACATGGTGTTTCACCAACCCAAACATATTTTATTCATCAAATTACACTTCTAGGAACTTATGAATAAATTCCCTGAATGCTGCAATGACTACACGTGAAATATTAGCAAGCGCATTCTTCAATTCGAAAGGCATTACAGTGTACTGGAAACAACCCCACTCAGACACGAAGGTCATCATGCTCCTATCCTCTGGCATGATTTTGATTTGATGGTACCCATAGAGCCCATCAATGAAGGAATATGCTTCCTGGCCACTTACATTGTCCAACAATTCATGAGTGAATGGAGTTGGGAAAGAATCATGTACACAAGCATCATTCAACTTCCTGAGATCTACACATGTCCTTATTTCATCATTCTGCTTCTTTTCATGTACTACCATTGGCCTTACCCAATTAGATTCTTCTACGGGCTCAATGATGCCTTCCGCGAGCGCCTTGTCTAGCTCTAAGTCGACCTTCTCTTTATTTTTCGGATTGAGATGGTAAGGTCTTTCCTTAGTCAGCTTCACGTCAGGTTTCAACGCGATCTTCATAATGCCCATGTCTCTAACTATCCCTTTTAGATCTGTAAACTTGGTAAGGAACAAATCCTGGCATTTGCGAAGCAATTCAGCGACCTTATCCACGATTGCACCATCTCAGTAATCTCCAATCTTTGTAAATTTGGGCTTGACCTCTCTACCAATATTCACCTATTTCATTTTCAGTGGCGCAGTTAAATCAAGATTATCAATCTGCATTCCTTCAACCTCATAGTGACCTTCTGTTTCAAGGATGTTAATATTTCATGGATCCTCGTCTTCTTCTTCTGCAATCACGTTATAACATTCCAGCATGTGACTCAGCTGAGTAGTCCAATCAGGTTGAATCAAGTCCCAAGGATCTTGCAGTATCCTAAAGGTTGCTACTTTCACTTCTTGTAGCACTTCATTAATACAGTCAAACCCATCTTCAAAGTTGAATGTCATTATGAATCATTCGTGCAAAATATCCCATTCACCTGTAGCATGGTCGAACTCGATTTCTAGGTACCAGTTCATCGGGATGACATCCAGGGTGTGACAGAGCAAGTGCACCCATTCAAGTTGGGGATTTTCTCCATAAGCCTTGGCCCATTTGGCTAAGTTTTCACGTGGATTGTCCTTCCCATTGTTAGTTCCAGTCTTCGCAACCTGTCACCAAGGATCAAAATGAGCTCTTACTATGTATGGTTTTCAGAGATGTTTTGCACATCCATTTTAGTGCAAATCATATCCTAAGTATTCTCATCAGAAGCAGCTCGGAAATATCTTTCCAACGATATATTGCATGCCCAAAACCGGTTCCTGGATCAGAAGATATGATCGAAATGAATGATTGATTCTTGGTTATGCATGTTTTGAGGTCATTTGCTACACACATGGATAAGTTTACTACAAAATAATTTTCTGAAGTAATGGACATGAATTTTACAAAAGTGAAAGAGGTGTTTGTCAACCACATACCAAAAAACAAAAACCTCCTTCATTTTATGCACATGTGTTACTATGTGGGAGATATGTAGTGATATTTGAAGCCTACATTAAAACAAAACAAATTTTGCATTTGTTTTACTGTTTTAGTCATTGTAGTACGGTGCCATTTTACAACAGATGGAAAGTAATTTTTAGAAACCCAAGGTAATTTCTGTCAACCACAAGCCATATAACGAAAACCTCTTTTAGTGTATTCACAGGTGTCGTGAATTGGAATATTTGACTAGATCTTTACAGCCTATTTTTACAAATTTAAATCTTTAATGATTTCCTATTTTAGAGATTATTTTGTGGCACAAATTTTGACCAACTAGAAATGAATCTCCAAAATTTGAGAGAGGTTTTTCTCAAGCATGACCTTATCTACAAAATGTCTTTCATTTTTGTAACATGTGTTATGGTTTAATAAATACGAGTTCATCTCTGACCCCTATTTTTAGAAATTTCGGTCCAAATTTAATGTAACTATTTCTATCTTTAGGGAGATGGTTGAGCTCAACTCGCTTAGTACATGAATGAGCTAATTGTATAAATTTTATGAATTTTAGAGTGTAAAGGGTTCGATTTGCAACAGAATGAGGTTGCCTTGGACTTTGAAAAGTTTCTTTAGAATATTATTTTTAATGGAGCAATTTTTGTCTTTTAGATTTGGGATCCATCACAGTATTTAATGTCTAGCCTGTGTTTGTTTTTCTCGTAAATTCACTTACGTACTTTGTTTTTTCTGCTAATTCTTGTTACAAAATTATCTAAGAGAAGTGTTAGGAATCCATCCATGCACGATGCTCCTTTCGCAATGATTTTTTTGTTAAATGTAGTGGTTATCTTTTCAGAATCCATCCTCTGTTAGATGCTATGTTGAGTAACCCAATGTTTCATTTTCTTCTAACGCTTCCACTATAGATCCATCCCTCGATTGATGCCTGCAATGAAACGGGATTTCTCATCTTTCCTTCTCTCATTTACATATTTTATCTGTCTGGACATTGCGCTTACTTTGCCCCAAGTTTGCCAGCAGAAGCTAGCCTCGATTCCAAAGCCCAATGGTCCTTTCTCTTGCTGTTTTCGACCCACAATTTTCAACCAAATCCTCATTCTTCATAGCTAGCCTAAGATTCACTTATTGCAGCCACATTTTATTGGCAAAGAGAGAGCCCTCTCTGGTCTAGCAGGGCTAGATGCCAAATCAAAAGTTTGGTCTGTGGTTACCTCAGAATTGCCTCTTCTCAGCCTTGAGGTTCATTCTGAGTGCTAACATATTGGCGCCGTTGCCAGGGGATAATGTTATAAATCTTCTCCAGGAAAGATTGTTCAAGTTGTAGATCTGATTGCTAATGGTGGACAACATTCAGACACGTGAATGTTGAAATCATCTACTTAACGACTCCATTATTCGAAATCCCGAGTTTCAAAGTATTGATAGTGGCTCCACTAGCTAAATGAAGGACTTAGATGTTGTTTCTATTTGTTCAAGGTATTCCTGTAGCGACTTTTCTAATCTTCCTGGTTGTCCTAATCAATTACCAAAAGATTCATAATTTTTTAGAAATGGCCCTAAATTCAATGGGGAAGATCTAACTTTGACTCTTGAACGTGTAGTAAATTTCAAAACATTTATAGAATCTCTTAGAGTCAAAAAAGAGGATATTTTTATCAGATTGTTCTATGATTCGTTTAAAGGGAAATGTAGACAATGGATCAACAATTTTTATATCAGATCCATTAAGCTATTTGCTGATTTTTGGCATATATTTCTTGAAACATGGATGGAGAAAGAGGAAAAATTCAAAATAGAGGCGTCCTCTATTCAAGGCTTTAAAGAATGGGAAGATATGTGCACGGATGATGAGGTAGATGAGAACTTTGTTTCATCTCTTTCTTCTTATTTGAAGTCTTGTCAATGTAGCAATGAAGTTAAGCTCAATCTTTTGAAAGATTTTGTCCTCAAAATTGAAGAAGATCTAACTAAATTGGAGACCCAAATATAGTCCCGGGATCTGGACTGTCAAGTCCCATTCTTTGGGGACCTTTTCCAGCAGAAGGAAGGAAAGGTAAGGATGCCCTTGGATGTTTGCATTCATAATTTGCAGTTGGGGCAACAAACAGAGTCTGGTTTCTGTGATCCTATTGCGGTATGTATGGAAAAGATATTTAGTTTGAATAACAAGCCAAATTTCCTTTTACACAGGCACACTCATTTTGTGCATGTATGGTTGTTAGCATTTACATTTATGTTCTATTTCAAGCACTGCAAAGAATCATCATTGCCACAGTTGCTTGATTGGTTAATTTGGCATTAGAACATCACTTGATCTAGTGATTTTCAGCAAAGTAGGGTCGAGTTGTACATAAATAAGCTGCCCAAAGCAACATTTCTGTTTTCGGCATTTGTTTTGGTTTCCTAACGTACAGGTTGCAATATGTGTGTTTTTTTATGGTATAAGTTGTTCAGGTTTGCAGCTATTTGTGACCGTATTGCCCAATGGATGAGGCACTTGGCCTACAGTGTTCTTGACACCTCCAAGGAGCTGCCATCTCTAATAAGGCCAATGTTTGTTCCAGCCTTCGTAGCCTATCACCAAGGACATAAATGGGCTCTTACTATGTCTGGTTTTTAGAGATGTTTTGCACATGTGTTTTTGCATATGTGTTTGAGGTCATTTGTTGCACACAGGGACAAGTTTACTACAAAATCATTTTTTGAAGTAATGGGAATAAATTTTACAAAAATGAAAGAGGTTTTTTTCAATCACATACCAAATAAAAAAACCCTCCTTCATTTTATGCATAGGTGTTACTATGTGGGAGATATGCAGTGATATTTGAAGCCTACATTAAAACAAAACAAATTTTGCATTTTTTTACTATTTTAGTCATTGTAGTGCAGCGCCATTTTACAATAGATGGAAAGTAATTTTGAGAAACCAAGGAGGTTTTTGTCAACCAGAGCCATATAAAAAAAACCTCTTTCAGTTTATTCACAAGTGTCGTAAATTGGAATATTTGATTAGATCTTTATAGCCTATGTTTACAGATTTAAATATTTAAGACATATTTCATTAAAATTGGAATTATACAGTGGATCTAGCATTTTTTTACTTTAACGAGATTGAGTTTTTCCAAAATGAGGAACTATAAAATCTCTTAATTCTCTATATTGAATGGATGTATTTAATATTTTTGTCTTAAATTTATCATAATATACTATATAACATAAATTTACATAAAATTGCAAATGAAAACATATCATGCCTTAATGAATAAAATAAGTTATTGTTAATTATTATTATTATTATTAATTTAATTAGTAATATTTGTAATTTACTAATTATTATTATGATTAATTATTATGATTATTAACTATTAATAATAACTAATTTATAAATTAACAAGTTATTACTAAATAACTAACCAACTAATTAATTGATTTAATTCAATTATATAATAATTAGATAAATGAGGGGAGGGGGTGATTTTTCACCCTATTTATCAACTAGAATCTAATTTTCTTAAGACCTTGGAAATAAACTATTAATCAAGCAAAGGCTTGTGGCCTTCTATATGGCATATCCCTGAGAGAATATTCAATATCTACTCATTATTGGGGACTCCATTATTATTATTTATCATTTGGTCCACAATGCCACCATAGGTTGTGATAAAATTATCATGATAAACTATATAAAACAAATTTATATAAACTTGTATAAGTAATTATTTAACGTCTCAATCTTGGACTTAGATTAGTTCTTCTAATATTATTTATGGTTTGTATTTAAAAGTTGATTAATATTATTTGATGACAAATATATTCTATATGTTAGCATCATTGATCAATTTAACTATAATTTGATACAGTAAATACCACATTATGTGTTGAGTTACTATTCTAGAAGAAGGTTGGCACAATTTTAAATTGTTCATAAAATTTATTTAATGACAGAATTAAACCAATAACTATTTATATTTTAGGTACTACTATTAGTAATTGTGTTCTTGTTACATACCATATTTTATTATATGAGGAGGTTGGTACCATTTTATAATGGACAAGATAAAATTTTATATAAGATTCATATTATATTTAAATTTGTAAAATATAAATTATAGAAACTAAGTTTATGTCTATTAGTATTATTTATTGTTTTATATTCATTTAAAGCTAAGTTGATGAAGGATTACATAAAGAGTAATAAATTCTTAAAAGAAAGAAATCACCTATAAAGTTATATAATGTCATTAATAATAATCAATGATTGATATTTCTATTAACCTACATTTTAGATATATTTAGATATCATGGCAAGTATCCTATCTAGATTGATTTATAATAGTATGTCTAGGTGATGGCACCATTCTAAAGCTTCTCATCTAAAACTATTAAATGGCGTAATATCAATTTTTATGGTTGTTACAATTTACAAAACTTTCAATTATTGTTATAGTAAGTTATTTTGTGTATGTCAAGATCTAAGGAAATACACCTTAATATCATATCCTCTTCATAGAAGCATATGATTCTCTCATTGAAAGCATGGCATCAATATCATATGTATAAGAAGAAGTTAAATAACATGGTAGACGACAAGTTTCCTAAAATTGCTTGTCACTCTAGCCAAACCATCTTCAAATGAAGTGGGGATTGCATAAGAATGAGGCACTTTGGCTAGACCATTATGAGATAAAATAAGAGATCATTTTGTAGAGTAAAGATATTATTGTATCAAAATTTAATTACTATTGAATAGTGTGGTGATAAAGAATTAAAAAGTAAAAGGAAACTAAAATATTATATTAAGGATTTGATCAACCTAAATATTGAAAACTAGAAGTATGTAGACTTTGTTTTGAGTAATGTAAAAAGAAAATTAACATTTTCAACAAAAGAACAAACTCTCATGATCTCCATAGCTAAACTAAGAAAAACTGGTAAATTCCAAAACCACCATGGGAGGAAAATGTCTATTACCTTTGTAATACTAAGAGGGTTGAATATGAAAAGCACTAAGTTATCCTAGATGGTCTAGCTCATACTTGGATTGGATTTTAATTTCAAAATATGTGTGACACTACCAACATTCTTAACTTTTAAACTCAACAAAGCTATGTTGATCTTGAAATATTTTTCGTAATGCTTTGAGCATATAAATAAAATTCTAAAGAATTATGAGTAATCACTTTATGCACTAGAAATGCCCAAGAGACCATATTTCACTCTTAGTGGATGTTAATCATCATTGTCATCAACGTCGTCATTATATATTATTATAGGAAATTTACACCACTTTATAGTTGACAAGATAAAAAATAAATTATGAATAGGAATAGTAGCACAATTTATTATTTATCTTTTATATGTTTGTGTTAGCAGAAAAGTTGATTGAGGCTACTTCATAAATAATAAATTAATGTGAGAGAAATATCTTATAAAATTATTTAATGACAATGACATTGCTAAGGTCTAGTATCTATTATTAATCAATTTAAAAATCAAAATCAATTATGAACAAGAATAGCAATATAGTAGTATAGATTTGTTTTCTAAATAGAAAAGAAAAGATGGTAAACTGGAAAAACTAGTTATCGCAAGTGTTCAATATTTATTCTTGAACTCTTTGAATATATTATATTGAAAATAACACAATTAATATTCCTTTAAAAAATAAATATTCTTACATTATTCTATTATAATTAATATTTATATTTCTATATTAAAACCAAGTTCATCAAGATTGAACTCATGAGTAATAGATTGTGTAAGAAATATCTTACCTAATATATATTATTATAATAAATTTGCACCACTTTATAATTGAAAAGAGAAAAATAAATTATGAATTAGAATAGTAATATAATCCATTTTTATTATTTTTATTTTTGTGTTAAAAACTAAGTTGATTAAGATTTGCTCAATGAATAATAAATTAATGTGTGAGAAATATAATGTCTCTTCTATTATTAATCATTTTAACAATCAAAATCAATTATACATAAAAATAGCAATATAGTAATATAGACTTATTTTTTCACATACAAGAGGAAAAAAGGTAAACTAACTAAACTAGTTATTGTAGGTATTCAACATTTATTCTTGAAATATTTGACTATATCATACTAGAAAGAACATATAATTTATATTCCTTTAAAACTTAGATTTCTTACATTATTTATATTATAATTCATATTTATATTTATATGTCGAAACCGGGTTCATCAAGATTTAACTCACGAGTAACGGATTGCATAAGAAATTTCTTGCCTATAAATATATTTCACAACATATAAATATTATTATTGTTACTATTATTAACTATTTTAATGTTGACACTAAGTATATACTTTGTCTATGTTTAGTATAAGTTATTATACTAGTACAATGTTGGCATGCCTTCAAAGTCTAAAGAGAAAATATTTTGTAAGTCTACTTGGGTCATTTGATGATCAATTTTTTTTTTGTGAATTAGAATGCAATGGAGTATTACTATTTGATTTATATAAAATATAATAATAAATATTATACAAAGTATCACTTCAAACATTATTTCAATTTTCTATTATTTATTCATTAAGTGTATGAATGGTTTATATTGAAATTAGTTATTCAAATATTTTTTAACATACCAATTCTAAAAGATATTGTTTTTAAGTGCATTATTGAATTTGACTATGCACATTTAATATAGTAAGAAGTTATGTTGGTCTAAAAAATCTTTGAACTTAAAAATTGAATAAATGTGTTATGTAATACACATAATGTATAATCACATGATTACATTTAATTTGAACCAAAACGTGCATATATTTACTAAATAATGTTAAAATCCTCAAAACATAATGACTATAATATTGATATACAACAAACATTCAAAGTCATTTCTAAAGTATATTAATAGATACTTTAAAAGATAAAATTATATTCATGAATCATCTGCACCTAATCGCATGAATTCTCGTAAGTACATCAAGAACAATTTCTACACCACATTTATTTATCTTGGTATTCATTCCATGTTATTCTTTGGCATCCATGTCCAAACTATACTATTGATTGGAATAGATCCAAGTCTCGTGTCATCAGGGTTTGGTACCCAATATTGTTCTGAAATGTATTTCCCTAAAATAGGGTTCCACCAATCAACCTTTACATCAAGAGTGTCACTTTCATCCTTGAAGATATCTCAAGAGAATTTTGCCATCTAAATAATCTCTCCTTCATCCTCATTTCCTGATCTAACAAGCAACGTCATTTCTTTCTTAATGTCAATCATAGGATTGAATGTGGGATTTAGCTTGTTGTACTTGGGTCCAACATATATTGGTCCATCTAGCACATTATCAAAGTCTCCATCCATAATACTTGAGAGTACATGGATTTGATTATGGTCATCATATATAATTTGTCTTGTTTTAGGCTATAAATCCTCAAAATATTAATCACTTTCATTCACTACTATAATCTAATTCTAGATTTCATTTAATGTATGTAGAAGAACCATTTGAACCTGTAAAACAAAGTAAACAAGATTAGTAATTGCTCAAATAAACATTTTGTATACTCTCGATAACACTTAACACAAGCTTCCAAATTTTGATTTACCTATGTTAGGCCTCATATCCATGATCTTCCATTGATGAATGTTGTCTTCATCAACATCGTCTGCAATCAAATGTGGTTGAGTGACATCAATTATCAAAATTGTAAAATAGTCTATGTTAACTCTTTCACAAGCATAATAAGTTATAATCTATATAGGTTCAACCCTTATGATCCCAACAACATTATCATTAATTAAAATGTCAACATAATCCTCTTTTTCCAAAATTATATTTCCATTATAACTCGTATCAATTCTGCAACAACTCAATTCTAATTTGTAACTAATAATAACCATGTAAAGTGTGATTTTGTATTAGTCAAAACATAACTGTCAAAAAAATGATATCTAATATAATGCACTGCGTAATCCCCCATACTAAAATATAACATATTTTAAATATTCTAAAATATTCATAATAATATAAACAAATTAAATATTGAATTTATCTTTAAAATAGCTACGTTTTTGTTATTAATTAAAAAGTAGGTATTATATGAAGTGGATTATTTTTTTGGACATGTGGTATTGAAAAGTCATTCCATTAGCCATGATATTGACAAAATTTATTTTACATATTAAAAATCTCCCTAATAAATTGAGAATAAACTTTCACTATTCAGAATCTTATTTTTTCCAAGGAAAATGGCCTAATTTTATTAATGAAAACAAAATTACATGTTGAACTAGCTAAAATGCCGCATCGTCAAGTTAGAGACCAAATGATAAACACAAACAAGCATAAAAATTCAAGATAGTATACATGATGGGAAAAAGCTAAGTTTTTCACCCCTTCTTTTTCTCAACCCTTCGCCATTCCCCTTGGGATGGCACCGAAGATACAAGAGCAAGATGATTCCCCGCATCCACTTTGGCGTTCTCCTTGTCTGAGTCTGAATTATTTGATGAGTGAATGTGCCTATTCCCACTGATGTCCCCCTCGTCAATGATCAATTCGATCTGCACCCTGTGATTCCAAGCTTCTATTGGGTCTTTTCAGGTTTCCCCATGTGTTTCAGGTTCCATTAGATTCTGACTTTTCCCTTGTGGGGATGGTTCATCCCTAGCTTCATCCTCCTCCTCTTCAGGTTCTGGTGGGGGATATTTCCATCCTTTGGGTTTTTTCCCTAGATTCTTTTTCCTTTGAGTATCCTTTTTAGCTTCTGGATGCAAGTGGTGTAAATGCCCTATTTGTCTACAATTCCTACATCTTAAAGTTGTGTTCTCATAATCCAAAATCTGTGTCCAAATCCACTTGTTGTGGATTAGTCAGACGCTGTCCGGAAGGCCTTTGCAGAGGTCTACCTCAACACATATGCCTGCATAAGTGAAAACCATTTCATCTATTCTTTGGGAGTCCAATTTTGAGAACTAGCCAAAACTGTTGCCAATGCTAGCTAGAACTCTGTCCTCCCAGAAATGAAGGGGGATATTGTGTATTCGGACCTAGACTGGCATTCTGGAGACAACCATGGAGTTTGTGTCAAATTCAGGGAACTAGGGAGTGTTGAACAGGCCGGTTGAACCCCAAAACCATGGTCATTCCTGTAAAATTTTGTCTCTAGCTTCAAGAGTTGGGAATTTTAGAATAAAGAAACAATTTGAGCAGAGGTGAATATCACATTCTAATGACAAGTTTGTTAAAATCCAGTGGAAGAACTCTATTGGTTTAGAAGAGAAGTTGTTAAAACGACAAATAATTGCCAAGGATTCATAAGAGGTGCATTGCTCATCAGTTTCTAGCATATTTGTGTTTAATTCTGGGGTGTAGTTCAACTGCTCCACTATGTATGGGCTTGGAGCATTACCTACCTGTTTGGATGGTTCAGAGGCTATCTTTTTCCCCTGCAGAATGTTCTTGAATGATATTCCCCCATTTGCGTGCTTCTGTTTTGATCTAGAGCCTATCTATGTGCTGCCTCCCAAACCTGTTTTTCCCTTGGTTGTGGCCCCACCATGTAACCTCTAGTTGAGTGTAATGGTGGAATCAACATGGATATGATACTCCATCAAGGGTTGGTGGTCCTGTAGTATTATTCCTTCAAACATCAAGTTTTGTGAATGGCCAGGGTATTTGTATTTCCCCATGATGCTTTGCTTCAAATCTAATACTTTGTCTGTATTTTTGTCCCAGAGTAAATCTAAAGACCAAGCGGGAATTTTAAAAGAAAATTGGAAACAATTGGAGCTTACTTGGTTCTGAGATCCCGTCTGTTCAACATAATCGCTTCTTTTCCCCTGAGAATGTTTTTGAATGAGGGGCCTCCATTCATTTAGTTCATTTTATCTTTTGAGTATTTCATTGTATTGCTCCCGGAACTCATTCCAGCCATACAGGGATGTTTGACAGTCCCTGTCTCCCCTCCCCACCCCCCTAATCTCAAGTTGAGAACAATGGTCGATTTCGGTTGAATATCATAAATTCAGTGCGAGGAGCTAGTTTCCCCTTTAATGGCAGAGATTGACCGCATAGCAGGGGGAAGATCGAACGGAGCATATTGGTCCTGTCACAGCAAGTGTATGCCAAAAACCCCTCTACCTAGCACAAATAGATCGACAGCTTCATGGGAGACCCAGACCTGCGCATGGAAGGGCATTGGTTCAGGCCGTCTGCAGCCACAATTTTCACGGAAGTAGTAACCACTTAGAGGACGAAGGAGTTGACATCCCAGAAAACAGGTTCCTAGAATAGGTAGAGCATCTGACCAGAAACCATTCCCAAAACACTAAAACCATTGTGGGCCCGCCACAAATCCCCTTGCCACTAGCCTTGGGCAAAAAATAAACGAGCCAGCCTACCTGTGCAGTCGCTGAGCAAAACCCAAGTTGGGTCCACCTCGTGAGTTCGAAACCATCCGAAGTTAGAAGTCTATTGTAGTCGCCTAGGAACCGAACCCATCTAGGTCAGCGAGCAGCTACACCTGGACAACCTGGGGGAGCAGACCATGGGGAGCCCATGGGGTAAGTCGTGAGAAGTAGCTGTGAAGGCCCAGCCCAACCCTTGCCTCCATGAACGGGGCCTTCATGTCTACTCTTCGGGCCCTCCAAGGAATCGATAATCACTGCGAAATCTAGAACTTCATTCACGCGCAGGAAAAACCCTATCTCCATGTTCATCCTTTGCATCCTTCTTTTCCTTATCTTAACAATGGTTATTATTTAGTCACATGTTTTTTCAGAATCTTATTATATGCTTGCTTTCTATATATATTATTTTATAATAATAATAATAATAATAATAATCATGATTTAAAATAAAATTATAATTTTATTTTTAATGTTATTAAAATATATTATGAACTAATTGTTTAGATTTTTATGTTAGATTAATATTTATTTTAATTTAACAAGTATTTAGTTTATATGATTCAAACAATTTATATAATTGTAATAATTTATATAATAATTTAATGGAATCACTTATCTAAAAATAATTACTAATACATTAATTCATAACTAACAAATTTGGCAGTACTTGCCAAAAAAATTCACAAATTTGCGGATTTCGTATAGTTAATAATTCAGCCAATTCGAATTTGGTACGCTGCATATTTTTGGCATATATTTTTTTCAGTCAAAGCTCTCCACCCAATCATCTGCGCTGTCGTCTCAACATTAACTGTCCACTGTGCTCAGTGCATCAATAGATACCGTACATGATTTTAAAAGCAATGAACTCCGCAACAAACTGTGGTCTAGCTTTTGGAAAAATACAAATTTGGACGTGCACAACTTGAGTTGAAATAATGTTCCGAAAGGCAAAGGTAATCGGAGGGTGAATTTGTCAGAGCAAACCAGTGCGCAGCGGAAATTAAAAGACAAATATAGTATAAAAATCATACACAAATGACACAGTGATTTAACGTGGTTCACCCAACCAATCTGGGCTACGTCCACCAAACAGAGGCATCGACAATTTTATTATTAATCAGGAGATTACAATAATTTATTTCCTCACACACTCTCTACCTCATACCAAATATCCGACTCACAAATTCTCTCACAACAAATATAGGATGCATTAACTCTTTCCCAACAAAATAGAGCTAATATAGCAACAAATCCTATTGTTGTCATATACATGAGAGCTTGCCCAATTTGTTAAAACCGAAAATCTCAACAATCTTCACCTTGACAACAATTAGCTTGATACCCTGTTTCTTTATTATTTTTATCTTTTCTGCAAACCAAGAGAATCCAAACACCAACGTAGCTTCTCTAACAAAATTGGTTTCATGAACATGTCTGCACAGTTCTCCTTTGTATGCACCGTTTCAAGAGAGACTCCCCTTTCAGTGATAACCTATCTTACAAAATGGTACTTGATTGGTATATGCTTTGATTTACTGTGATAGGCCAGATTCTTAGCCAAATGTATTGCACTTTGACTGCCACAAAATAACTTGATGTTGTCCTGCAACCTACCAAATTCACCAAACAAACCTTTCAACCAAATTGCTTCTTTGCAAGCATGAGAAGCAGCTATGTATTCTGCTTCAGTAGAGGATAAAGCAACAATGTTCTGTAGTTTTGACATCCAGCTAATAGCTCCACCTACAAGAGTAAAGACATACCCTGATGTTGACCTTCTCTTATCCAAATCACCTGCAAAATCAGAATCAACATATCCACAAACAAATTCACTACTTTTATTTTAAGCGATACAATAATCACTTGTGCCTCTCAAATACCGAAGCACCCATTTCACTGTTGACTAGTGTTCTTTGCCTGGATTTTCCATATACCTGTTGACAACCCCAACTTCATGTGAAATATCTGGTTGAGTACAAACCATCGCATACATCAAACAACCTACTACATTGGCATACGAAATTCGAGACATATATTCCTTTTCTTCATCTGTATTAGGACATAAACTAGACGAAAGCTTAAGATGGGAAGCTAAAGGGACTGACACAGGCTTCACATTGTTCATACCAAACCTCAAGAGTATTTTCTCAATATACTTCTGTTTTGATAGCCACAGCTTACCATTGCTCCTGTCTTTGAAAATCTCCATGCCCAAAATCTGTCTTGCTGCTCCAAGATCTTTCATATCAAATGTCCTTGCCATCTGAGCCTTTAACTTGTTGATTTCTTCTATGCTTTTGCTTGCTAAAAGCATATCGTCAACATACAACACTAAGATAATGAATATGCCATTACTTAATTGCTTAAAGTAAACACAATGATCATATTCACTTCTTATATATTTTTGACTCAACATGAAAGAATCAAACTTCTTGTACCATTGCCGAGGCGACTGCTTTAGACCATACAATGATTTCTTGAGCCTGCAGACAAATTTCTTATTGTGATGATGAACAAACCCTTCCGGTTGTTCCATATAAATTTCCTCATCTAAATCTCCATGTAAAAATGCAGTCTTAACATCTAGTTGCTGCAATTCTAAATCAAGCAAAGCGACTAATGCTAACACAATTCTAATTGAAACTATTTTAACAACTGGTGAAAAAATCTCATGAAAGTCAATGCCTGCTTTCTGAGAAAACCCTTTTGCGACCAGCCTCGCTTTGTACCTGTCCTATGTATCATTCACACCCCGTTTCAACTTGAAAACCCATTTACATCCCACAGTTTTCCTGTCTTTCGAAAGTTCAACCAGATCCCATGTGCCATTCTTACCTAAGGCCATCATTTCGTCCTTCATAGCTGCTTTCCACTTGTCACTTTTCGAACCTTCTATAGCTTCCTGATAGCACAAAGGTTCATCGTCGTTAGCAGTAAATGCAATTGAAGTAACATAATCATTATACCTTTTAGGAGGGTGTTTCAATCTTGTAGACCTCCTTAAGGATGTTTCTGGTGCTTCCACAATTGGCTGACTACCATCTGTAGGAACTCCTTCATGATCAGCATCTGAGACATGTTCATGATCTCCATCTGAACCTTGTTCATGATCTGAATCTGAAACCTGTTCTTGACTTGCATCTGAACTATGTTCATTTAGACTATCATTAGAAGTGGTTTCAAACTGAATGTGTTGAAAGTCAGATACATCATCCTGTTTCAATTTATTATCTACATCTAACTGTACAAGAGAGGATTCATTAAACTTTACATCTCTGTTGATGATGATTTTGTGGGTAGTAGGATCCCACAATCTATATCCCTTTGTTCCATCACCATATCCAACAAAGATATACCTTTTTGACTTTGGATCTAATTTAGTTCGTTGATGTTTAGGCACTATAGCATATGCATCACAACCAAACACTCTGAGTTTAGAATAATCACAAGGATGACCTTTCCATACCTCTTGAGGAATCTTGCATCCAATCGTCGTTGATGGTGATCGATTTATCACATAACAAGCTGTAGCCACTGCTTCTGTCCACAATTCCTTCTGCAAACCGACGTTACTGAGCATACTCCTTGCTCTCTCTAAAAGAGTCCTATTCATGCGTTCAGCAACTCCATTTTGTTGAGGAGTATAAACAGTGGTCTTATGTCTCTCGATCCTAGCGTCCTTACAATAATTGTCAAACTCCTTGGAAGTAAACTCACCACCATTGTCAGTTCTTAAACATTTTATTGTTCTACCAGTGATGTTTTCTACCAATGCTCTAAACTGTTTGAAAACTGTAAAAACATCAGACTTCCTTTTCAACATGTAGACCCACACTTTCCTAGAAAAATCATCAATAAACGATACAAAATATGATGAGCCACCGTATGAGGTTGTAGGGGATGGACCCCAAACATATGAATGGATATAATCAAGGATTCCTTTACTAGTATGTTTGCCTGTTTTAAACTTTTGCTTACTTTGTTTTCCAAACAGACAATGTTTACAGAAATCTAACTTTTCAGACTTTAGATTAGGAAGTAACTTGCGATCAGCCAAAATTTTTAACCCTCTTTTTCTCATATGGCCCAACCTTTGATGCCATAAGCGAATAGAACTACTGTCATGTTCAGACACCGTAGACACATGATCTGACCCTGTTCTTCCTTCTAATTGAAATAGATTTCCTACCTTCTTAGCTTTCATTACTAGTAAAATACCTTTGTAAATTTTCATTACTCCACCTTGAATTACAGTTTTATATCCATTTGTGTCAAGTGCTCTTAGTGAAATTAGATTTTTTCTTAATTTTGGTACATGTCTTACATCAGTTAAAATTTTTGTTGTGCCATCAAACATTTGTAGCTGAATACTGCCAATTCCCACAATGTTACATGTGACATCATTACCCATGTACACGACTCCATTATTAATTGATTTATGTCTTAAACCATTCTCTATGAATGCACATGTGGTTTGATGCACCAGACTCTAACAGCCAATGTTGATCATGATTTGACAAATTAACTGATAACACTTCATCACGCATACCTGAACCAGATGCCGAACCTGTATTTGTCGTGTTTGCTTCTTTCTTCTCTATCGAAGAATCTTCTTTAGAAGTTTGTTGTCGCTTCCAACAGTCCTTCTTCAAATGTCCCGATTTTCCACAAAACCAACACTTTACCTTACTCTTCTTCCCTTTCGACTTTGAACATGAGTCGCTCTGCCTACTGAAGCATCTTTCTTTAGAACGACCTCTGACCATCATTGCTTCTGATGTAGAGGTTTCTAAATTCGACCTTCTCCTTGTTTCTTCAGATAATAAAGATACAACTACATCATCAAACTCAAGGGTTTTTGATGAACTAAGACTTATAGAAGTAACAATATGATCCCATGACTCAGGCAACGAGCATAATAAAGTAATAGCTTTATCTTTTGATTCAAATTTTACTTCTATACTTTCTAATTGCACCAGGAAAGTATTAAAAGCATTCAAATGATCAGTAATCGATGTACCTTCCTTCATTCGCAAATTGTACAATTGTCGCTTCAGGAGAATCCTATTGGTTAAGGATTTGGTCATGTACAACTTCTCAAGCTTCGTCCACAAACCAGCCATTATTTTCTCCGACACGATGTTAAACAAAACATCATCTGCCAAACATAGTCGAATAACAATCAATGCTCTTTCATCCATCTCGGTCCATTCATCATCTGTCATGTTGTAAGGCTATTTGGATTTTCCCATGAACGCCTTTGCCACGCCTTGTTTCACAAGCAGATCGTACATCTTCACCTTCGAGATCTCGAAGTTGTTTTTGCCATTGAACTTCTCGATCTCAAAACGAGCACTCTAAGTTTTTGCCACATTGTATCAACCAAAAAACAATCTCCAATTCCAACTTGTTAATAAATCAAATTAATATTTAACAAAAAATGACTTCGCCTTCTACTATACTGCCTTTATCTTATCAAAAAATCTCTCTGCTGTACAAAACTGCAGATTACACAAAAAATAAATAACCAAAAAAATGCAGTTTTACCAACACGGTCCTCGGTTGGCATGCCGAAAGGGACTTGCCTCTACCTGAACATCAGACGATCTGCGCCAGAAGCAAAAACGCTTAAAGTACCAAGACTGGCATGACTATACCCATCGGATCTGCGCCAATCGGGATATTGGCGCTCTAACGCGACTATTAAGGTCGGATCTGCGCCAATTGGCGTGCCTATTCCGCGATAAACTGCACCAATCCGTTCACTGTCTAATATTGGCGTGACTGTTTCGCCCGAAGTTGCGCCAATCGCCAAATCTCCAGAAAAATCCACCTGCAACAGCTCTGTCGCACGCACGCACGCACCGGTTCCTCAACACGCTCTGATACCAATTGTTAGAGCAAACCAGTGCGCAGTGGAAAATAAATGACAAACAGAGTATAGAAAAATCATACACAAATGACACAGTGATTTAACGTGGTTCACCCAACCAATCTGGGCTATGTCCACCAAACAAAGGCATCGGCAATCTTATTATTAAACAAGAGATTACAATAATTTATTTCCTCACACACTCTCTACCATCATTCAATATCTCGTACCGGCATATTTTTATAGCTAAGAGAATAAAACTGACTCATAAATTCTCTCACAACAAATATAGGATGCATTAACTCTTTCCCAACAAAATAGAGCTAATATAGCAACAAATCCTACTTTTGTCACCTACATGAGATTTTTGCCCAATTTGTTAAAACTGAAAATCTCAACAGGTTTCGTGTTGAGATATTTCGCAAGGCACATGGCATAGGCAATGGCTAATACATTACCATAGAATCCTTGCTTCAGTGGGGACTCGAGCATGGACCTCCCATGTGCTGAAATATGTTCATCAGAACTGGCTACATAAGGGAGAATGCAAAACAACGCACAACCATACACACATTTACACCAAATTTGTGATCTTTGAAATAGGCACATTAGAGAGTAAGTTGTCTTCGATAGTGTTAATATTTTTCCAGCAAGTCTTCTTGCAGCTTCTGAGATGGCATGCTGACAATCAGGGTTAAGTGACATTCTTTCACTGGATCCACTTTGCTAGTCAGGATTTTTTGAACATTAATTAGTGACCTTGCACGCGCATTCATTCGGCATGGCCACCACAAAGAAAAAAATGGCAGCGTCACTTGAATACCAACCGGCTTCGAATATTTGTAGCTTCAAAGATGGATTATAACACCGACAAACTCGTTGATAGAAGAACGACACAGTACCAGGCACAATCTTGCCTTTGGCGACAAGATCTAGCCATCCACGTGGATATATCAGTGCATAACAATGTGTTATTCTAGATTATCATATATCTTCTCTGCAGGTCAAATCCATTAAAGTGTTGTGCCAAAAGACAAGGCAACACACCTCTGCGAGATATTTTAACGAACACTCTAACAGTTTAAATGGTCCCGTTGTGAGGCTTAGTGGAATGTCGTATAACGAATCCCAAAATTCCTCTACCTCTTCACACAGATCCACCATCCCAAAATTCCTCTACCTCTTCACACAGATCCACCGATCCACCATGCACAATATTAACGAACACTCTAACAGTTTAAATGGTCCCATTGTGAGGCTTAGTGGAATGTCGTATAGCGAATCCCAAAATTCCTCTACCTCTTCACACAGATCCACCATCCCAAAATTCCTCTACCTCTTCACACAGATCCACCGATCCACCATGCACAATATTCCTCAGCCCCTTCAATGGATCCATGACCAAAAATATTCCTTTGCCTCTTCACACAGATCCATGATCCACAATCGTCTCTACGTAGATCCATAATCATGACAATGTCGTGGCCCTCTTCCTTTCAAAACAAGATGCACAATTTTTACGCCACTCCCTACGCCACATGCAATGGTAGGCAAAAATTTGTAGATACCTAGAGTGGTATATCTCCTAAAGAAAATGGAGCAGAATTCTCGCTTAAGATCAAATCTAGATCTAGAAAACCACACACACATATCTAAACAGGAAGAAATCTATATCTCCTAAAGGAAATGGAGCATAATTCTCGCTTAAGATCAAGTCTAGATCTAGAAAACCACACACACATATCTAAACAGGGAGAACTCTATATCTCCTAAAGAAAATGGAGCAGAATTCTCGCTTAAGATCAAATCTAGATCTAGAAAACCACACACACATATCTAAACAGGGAGAAATAGAGCTCGCAACACAAATCAACTGTCACACACTTATATCAATCTATCTATGTACAAAACAATAACGCTCAAGCCGTTCTCACATCTTCTTGGCCTTCCTGTGAGGGAATCAAGCTAGATCTAGCTCTAATACCATGTTAGAAAAATAGAGAGAGATCGAGGGATTATTCACACAACAAAAATTACACACTCATTTTATTAATTTCACAAAGATTACATATATAGGAATGCATGATACTTCTAGATCTACATTACTAAAAAGAGTTGATACAACTAATAATTGAGGAACTCACACACTTACACCTCATGACAATTTGGAAGTCATGGAAGGATTACTTCCAATAACTCATCTACCATGGATAGGGTTGTATGACTTTTTTTCTTAATCAATTCTTAATTTGTATAAGCTTTTTTAACATATCTTATAATATTCTAAAAACCTTAAATTTTGCAAGTTTATTTCATCACATATCATATATTTTATCTATAGCTTAGGGCTTGAATTTAAGAAATAACTAAAATATGAAAATGAAAAAATAATCACAAAATACATATCATCCACACATATGAACAAACAATTTATTTTAGGAAACCCAATATGGGAGAAAACCCATCTAGAAGATTAGGCCTATGTTTTCCTCTCTTTCCTTTAGATATCAAAATTCACATGCAAAGGAATGGACTCTCACTTTGGAGTTACCTCTTAACATTATGTCCCAAATGACTACTACAAAATCATTCTCCTCTTTCGTTATGCTCTCAAAATATTCCTCCTAAATGTTTTGTTGAACTGTGGAACATGATACAATGCTAAAGAATGGAACCCCTTCTCCTCCTAGTAGCTCAATATTTAAAATAGCCAATAACCATGTAGGGGTAGGGTTTTTTACTTCTTCAACCCTCAATTATGATAAGGTTTTGGACCCTCTACAATGTTATTGAAAGTCCAAATGTGGCTAGCCCCACATTTGTGAGTGATGGGAGTTGACGTGACATCCACTTGTACCATGGTGGTCAACAAGGGAGGTGTACTTTTGAGAGGTATAACTTTCACATACGAGCTTTAATTCAACTATTTTTGCACTGTTAGAAAGGTGTCAAAGTGTGGATCAAAGTCAAGGGTGTCTCCACAACTTTTCGACACTAAAAAGCCCTTTGAATACCATTTTATGCCCCAAAATGGCTCGAGAAGTTTCCATACCCCAATTTTCCCACCTGGAAAGTACTAATATATATGACAAATGGTATGGTGATCCAATTCGAATCAAGAGGAGGGTACAAAGAGGACATATTGTTGAATACCATCAAATGTTGCCAAATAAGAAAAGTAGAGAGATATAAATGTTAAATGAAAATGTGTTTTGAACATGTAACAAAACATATAAGTAATATTAGTTAGGTTGAGCAACAAATAAACAGGGAAAATTTCTTAGGTTTGTGAGGAATAATAACAAATATTTTGAAAGGAAAAGGCAAAGATTAATGAAGAGTGGTGTACAATAAAAGGTTAATGATGTGAAAAATGTTCTTGACTCATCCATTTGATATTTTAAATAAAGATCCCTATCTATTTATAAACAACAGTCTTGATTTCTTCTCCTCTATGTTATTAAAAATATCCACATCAGGGTAAGAATGGCCCTTGGGTTTGCAAAAGATACACTAAAGATAAGACAATTGGGAGGAAGAATCATGCTAACAAAATAAAATATACACGTAAGCAAAGCTCCAAAAATCAAGAAAATTAGTTTGCTAAATAAGTTCTAGGTAGAAACTTACGAGAAAGAATCATGCTAAAACAACCTAGTCATATTGCCTTGGGATATTTCTTCTATCATTTAAGGTTAAGGTAATTATCAATGGATTGTGAGTTGTTTAATGCACCTAGTAACTATGTTAATGAATTGGTCATGGTGTCTCTTCCTATATAGGTTTACTAAAAGTAGGAAGTAATGATCTTATTATGGTTCATGTCAGAATATTTGTCTTAGAGAAAGATAATTGCATAGGTCAAACATCTCTTGCAAAAAGAAGCCTCAATATACAATAATTATTTTATCAAACAAAATATTTAAATTTGTACTATATTTAATTATGTTATAAGCATGTTTGTTTTGTAAGAGATGTTCCACAATTCTAATATAATTATCAATAATTATTGTTTTGTAAGAGGCTTTCAACAATTTTAATTTAATTATCAATAATTATTAGTTAGTAGTCGATATTTAACCTTTATGGAATATGTTCAAATATTCATAGTAGTATTTATAGATCAAAGTTAAAGATTTATCTCCAAATTATTTATGCTCTTTTAATTAATTAATTTCAAATTCCTTAATTAAAAAAATGTCATATCAACACATTTAATATTCCCTACTTGGTATTGATAAGTCATGGTATTGTAAAAAAACTATTAACATGATAATATACAGAAGAAGTTCACAACATAGGGAATTTTACTATGGAGGGACGATGGAGCGATACGGAGGCCCCCGGTTTCGATCCGAGGTCACCTAAGAACCAGACTAGCTCTTCTCCGTTACAGGTATGGAACGAGGCTTAGTCCTGGCAGAAGCGACAGCAGCTGTACGGGGCAGTCAGGATGGCGTTAGCCTCGAGGCGAGAAGGCAAAAAAAAGGGTTTCGAATAAGTGTTTTAGGTATAGGTTTTAATGCTAAAAGACCTGGTTAATCACTCACCGGCATATGCAGGGGTCCGTATTAGCGCTGCTTGAACGGGCGTCTTAAACAAACTCTGGGGGTTTTCCATATCAAGGCTCGGGGAAGGCAGACGGCGTTTTATCCATGAAGGCATCTACAGGGTAAGAAACCGGCGCTTCCCGTTTCCGAAGAGGCACAGTCAACAGAAAACGGCAGGCAGGGGAGGCGGTAAACAAGCCCATTTTACTACAGTTGTTTTCCACCATGGTAAAACCCGGGGAAGCGATAGATCTGGAGCCGGCGCCGGAAGACCTGCTGTCTGTCTGGGGAAAAGAAGTAACGGCTCAAAACCTCGCTAGGTTTTTCGGCGGATTAACTGAGGTGGTCCCAGCAGAGGAAGATGCGTGGAATTTTAAGGGTTTACCTGAGCGTTTAGGGAGCAAGGCAGATGCGGACGTCTTTGCTACCAAAGGAAGGAAGGATCAAGTTTTCCCTCTGCATCTGGAAAAGAACCCTGTACAGGTCTCGGTAGGAATTCATGGGAACAAAGTAAAAACCCTCTCAGGCCCATCCAGGCTCTCAGGTGGGTTGGAAGATATTCTAAGCGTCCCGCCCAAGCAGGGGTTCTGGGTCTCGGAGGGTGCAGGCCTAAAGGGTGGGAGTGTGATAGCTGAACAAGGAAGCAGGCATACCCTTCGTCGATCGCCCGTTAAAGTTCCTCTCCATTTTCAAAATAACCATGGGGTTTCTCCTGAAGGGACAAAGGTGTCAAAGGTTTTAAATTTTGAGAAGCTTGGGAACAGCCCACCCAATAAAACAGACTTCGGGCGCCCGGATCAGGCTGCTGTTGAGCAGGCGACCTTGAACGAGACTCTTCAAGACCCGCGAGGAGATAAATCTGTTCAAACCCCAGCAGAGAAACAAGACTGTTTGAATAACAATATACTGGGAAGTCCTCCAGTCAAGGGACAAGAAAAGGCTGAAACAAACCGAAAAAAGAAGGAGCCCTCCCTGAAGAAGAAGAATTTTGAAGGTAATCTGGTCTTGGGTATGGATGTTCAAGTCCAGGAAGCTCTAATGGTGGCGGAATGTACGCTGGTTGGAAGGATTAGAGGGAGAGCCCTCTCTGGAAAATCTTTAAATCAATGGGCAGAATCGCAATGGAAAAAACCTCTCTTAAACCCCTTCAGAGTGGCCCGGTTGGTTAAAGGTTGGTTCATGGTGAGCTTTGCAAAAAAAGAAGATGCAGACTGGGTGGCGGAGAGGAACTGGATCATTGGAAATCGCCCAGTCCTCTTTCAGAGGTGGTCGCCAAATTTTGATGCAAATAAGGAAAAGGCAGATGAATTTCCAATATGGGTTCGTTTACCTGGGCTTCCTCACTTTCTTTGGGTTGAATCTGTTTTTAAATCCATTGGGAATTTGCTGGGTACTTACCTGGAGGCCGACATGTCTTTTATTCATACTTTCGAGAGAGCAGTGGCAAGAATCCTGGTACGTCTGAATCCTAAGGAGGGATTGGAGGAATCCATACGATTGGAATACGGAGAATATGTCTTTGTGCAGGCCCTGGACTATGAGCACCTTCCGTTTTGGTGCTGTAGGTGCCATGATTACGGTCATTTGGCAATGGAATGTCCAATGGGAAACCGAAGAAGGAGAAGATCTCTGAACACAAAGGACCAGAGGGAGAAAAAATTGAGAAGGGACCAGGCTTTTGATGCAAAGGATCCTCAGAGGGATGCGGTGATGGAAGAAAGGATCAGAAACTCCGGAATTTCGAACAGCGCAGGAGATCTCCCCACCTCTGAAGCGGTAGCCGATCAGACCCCTCTTATGTCGGACGTCAAGGGAAGGAATGCTGGAGATACTGCTGGGGAGGCTGCCGACACCCTTGTGGACCCTTCCGGTACGATCCAAAATCTCTCTCTTATTCCTCAGTCTCCTGATCTTTGTTTTATTTCAAACAAAGTGTCATCTGAGTCTAGGAAAGATGTTAAAAATCCAGTAGGCATTTCTTGTGGGCCTTCTCCTGTCTCTGATCTGCATAGCGAAGATGTGTCCAATCATAGCCAACAAATCCTCTCTTCTCCTCAAAACCGTCATTATAACTTGAGATCCCAGGTCAAAAGGCAGGGTAAGTCCATAGAATCTGTTGATCCGATTGGAGGTTTGGGCCCTTCCCTTCCCCAACCATAAAAAAAAAAGGGTAGGGGTAGGATATCTTTATTGTCCAAAGCCCAGGACAAAGACAAATTTGATGTAGCTGATGGGAAACAGATGTCCATTACTGGGGCGCTTAGAGCAGCGAATACCCCTGACCATGTTGTAAAATGATTTTGCTGTCCTGGAACTGTAGAGGGCTAGCCAGCAAGCCCAAAAAGTTGGCTCTAAAGGAGTTAATCTCTCAATATAATCCGGACATTCTCTTTTTACAAGAAACTCTAGGGAAGAGCGTCGAGGTGGAATGCATGCTAAAAGCCACCCTCCTAGGTTGGTCTTTCCACGCCATTGACGCTGTAGGACACTCGAGGGGTTTGGCTATTGGAGTTAAAGATGGAAGGATGCAAATCATCAGCTTCTGGGGCATGGCCCATGTTCTTGGCTTGGAGATCTTGTCCTCGGAATTGGGAGGTTCACTCATGTTACTAAACATCTACAGGCCATGTCAAGGGCGTGAACAGTTCTGGAACAATCTCCTATCCAAGGAGATATTAAAGACTAGAAGTTTAATTTTGGGAGGAGACCTCAATTTTTCTATTGGGACAGCCGAAGCTTGGGGTCCTTCAGCCAGGGAAGACCCTCTCACGGATTTCTTCTCAAATTTAATCCACTCTCATAGCTTGATTGATGTCAATCTAATTAAATCAAAGCCTACCTGGAGGAATAGAAGAATAGGGGAGGACAGGGTGGCAAAGCGGCTGGATAGATTCCTAATAAATGAATTTTTGATGAGAGACATCCCTATGATCAGGCAATGGGTTGGGGAGGGGGGGAATTCTGACCATTTTCCCATCCTCTTGGAGATGGAGAAACCTCCTCCCAAACCTGCTTCTCCTTTCAAATTTAATGCAGCATGGCTACAGGAGGAATCCTTCAATAATCTCTTCAGGGATACTTGGAGACACTCGGGCAACGCTCAAGGTGGAAATAAAGGAGAGCTCTTATGGGATAATCTTCGAAGACTCAAAAAAGCTACTATTGAATGGGCTAAAGCTCGGAAGAAGGCACAAAATGAAGAGCTCTTACTCATAGATGCAAATTTGAGAGAGATGGAGGAGCCTGAGGCGGATGGTTACTTAAATCAGGAGTCAAAGGAGAGGATCCTGAACCTAGAAAAACAAAGAAGTAAGATTCTTTTAGACAAGGAAGAGGAGTGGAGGCAAAAAAGTAGGGCTATCTGGCTAAAGGCCGGCGATGAAAATACAAAATTTTTCCACAATTATGCAAAAGGCAGGAAAAGTGTCAACACTATTTGGAAGCTAAAGGACCAAAATGGGAGAGAAGCCTCATCTTTTGAGGACCTATCTCGAATGGGTAAGGCTCATTTTCAAAACCTCTTTACAGCTCAAGGCGGGATTACCCTAGCAGAAATCATCAGAACAGCCCAATGCTTTCCCCGTTTTGTTGAAGAGGAGGAAGCTGGAAATTTATCGGAGGTGGTGTCAAAGGAAGAAGTGGAGCATGTTATCAAATCCATGGCAAAAGATAAAAGCCCAGGGCCAGATGGGCGGACCATTGAGCTTTTCACTCATTTTTTTGAGCTGATAGGTGATGAGCTAACTGAAGTGGTGGATGAATCCAGAAGAGAAGGTGAAATTCATCTCCCGTTCAATGCCACTTTTATAGCTCTCATTCCAAAGAAAAAGGATCCTGACTCTTTCGAGGATTTTAGACCTATATCTCTTTGCAACTGTATCTACAAAATCATAGCAAAAGTTATAGCCCTAAGGTTGAAGCCCATTCTGTCAAAAAATATCTCTAGTGAACAATTTGGTTTTCTGGATGGGAGACAGATTCATGAAGCCATTGGGGTTGCTCAGGAGACGCTCCATAGTATTAGACAAACAATCAAGAAAGGGGCGGTGTTAAAAATCGACCTGTCGAAAGCTTATGATAGAATATGCTGGACATATCTCAGGATGCTTCTCACACACCTAGGATTCAAGCTGGAGTTCATTAATTGGATAATGGGATGTGTCACCAGTGTAAGCTTTGCAGTCTTAATCAACGGGGCCGCGTCTTCGTTTTTCAAAGGTCAAAGGGGTTTGAGACAGGGTTGCCCTTTATCTCCTTTATTGTTCCTCCTGGTGGCCGAGGGACTAACCAGATTGATTATGGAAGCAAAAAGGACAGGTCAGATTAAAGGTTTGGAAGTCGCAATAAATCTTTTCATTTCTCACCTTCTGTTTGTAGATGATATTCTGCTCTTTACAAACGGAAGTTTGAATGAAGTGAAGGAACTAAAAAGCATCCTGGATTTATTTATGAAAGCCACAGGTATGCAAATCAATATCAGGAAATCCCATTTTATTATGGAAGGTTTCAGTCGCAATGAATGTGCCCAGATCACTGCTATCCTACCTTTTGAAGTTTGCAACATGGACTCTCCTTTCAAATATCTGGGTTTTTGGCTAAAACCATGCTCATATAAAAAACAAGACTGGAATTGGCTGGTGGCGAAAATCGAAGGAAAAATTAATCATTGGAGTTATAAGTGGTTGTCTAGAGCAGGAAGATTGACGCTAGTAAACTATGTCCTGCAAGCCATGCCTGTTTTTTGGGCAGCATTGACCTGGATTCCAAAAGGCACTCTTCATAAGATCAAAAGAATTTGCAGCAGGTTTCTTTGGTCAGGGGCTAAGGAAGACTCGGTCCTTCCTTGGGTAGCTTGGGATAAAATAGCCAGACCAAAGGAATGGGGCGGCTGGGGAATAAAGAACCTCAATGACTTTAGTACTTGTTTAGCAGCAAAATCTGGATGGAGGATCATTTCAACTAAAAACCTTTGGACAAGAGTAGTAAAACGCAAATATATTGACCCAATGAATCTGGAGGACTCGATCAGGGATCCAAATAAAAAAGGGAGGAACATTTCTGTAATATGGAAAGCTACATCAGAAGCCTTCAAAGTCATAGCACAGGGGTTGGCCTGGCAGGTTGGAAGAGGAGAAAATGTAAAAATTGGAAAGGACCCTTGGGTGGGCTGTAATGATCACTATGCTCTACCCCAGGGTCTCATTACACATCTGGAATCAAAAGGTTTATTTCACTTGCACCAGATTGAAAAAATAGGCCATTCCTCCATATGGGGACAAGCTTGGAAGTCCGGAATGGAGCTCGATTTGGACCCAGTCTGGTGGGAGGTTTGGAATGCCTTTACACAGGAACTGATAAGATCAAATGTAAGAATAAAAGATAGGCCGGATCAGCTGGTTTGGGCTCATGCAGATTCTGGCTCTTATACCCCAAAGGCTGGCTATAATTATCTTATGACAAGGAAAGGATGGGATGAACCAGTCTGGTGGGCAAAGTCCCTGTGGAAACTAGAATGTCCAAAAAAATCTAGACTGTTCTTTTGGTGTCTCATGAAGAAGAAGGTACCATCCTGGGAGGTTCTCCAAGCAAGATTTATGCATGGGCCGAGCAGATGTCCGCTTTGCAAAAATGAATCTGAAAATATACCTCACCTTTTCCTTCACTACCCTTTCACAAAAAAAGTATGGTTAGAGGTGCAGGCATCAATCAAGAAGCGCCTCTGCTGGGAAGGAGAGTCTGTGACGGTCGCTTGGGAGCGCTGGTGGAATCAGAATCCTAGGGGAAACCTGAGAAACATCCCTCCTATAATATCCTGGGGAGTTTGGATTGCCAGAAATAAAGCAATCTTCCAAGAGGTCTTCATCCCAGCGGAAGTTACAGCCATACAAAGTTCTGCTATCTTCCTCAGTATTCCTGAACTGGTGGAGTCAAGGAAAAAATCACAAAACAGGGAAGAACAAATAAGACCAAATATTCCTTGGGCCTATTTTGACGGGGCCTCTCAAGACAACAGAGCTGGGGCAGGTTTAGTCATTCATTTAAACGAGTCTCACATTATTTCAGCTTCAGTTGGCATTGGTTCGAGAACAAACAACTTCGCTGAGCTGACTGCTCTCAAATTCCTCTTTTGTTGGCTTATTCAGAGACACATCTTCGCCATCCAGATCTATGGGGACTCTCTAAATGTGATAAATTGGGTTAATGGAACCAATAGATGTCAGAATTATATGTTGAGCCCCCTTCTTGAGGAAATTATGATATTAAAACAGTCTTTTAATGTCTTTTTCTTGGAACACATCTACAGGAACAGAAATGAAGATGCAGACAAACTATCTAAAGAAGCTTTGCAGCAGGATTTGGGCTCTTGGCAAGTGACTGAGATCCAAAACGGTCATGCTCAGGAGTCGGCCCAGCCACCATATGTCTAAATGGTTTTTTGGTTTTTGTTCTCCTCATGTCAGAATCAGAACAGACATTTGAAACTTCTTGTTTCTCTCTGTTTTTGTTATACGCTGAGTCAGAGTTCTCATCTTTCGGCCCAGGTGCCTTGGGCATGTTATTTTTGGCTTATCGACGGTTATTTGATACTTAGTTAGCACAGGTTTTCCTTATATTCCATTGCTGGTTTTTCCAAAGGGCAGAGGAGTCTGCCGTGTCGATATGTTTTCAACTGTAAAAGTTTCAGCACTGTTGATCCTCTTGGCAGCGTTTGAGGACTTCTTTTGTTTCTGTCCCTGGACAGGTTTTTTGAGAAGAGATTGTATCTCGGTGGTTGTGATGTTCTCTCTCACAACGTTTTTTGAATGCTTATGCATCTGCTTTTAACTTTTTATTTATATATATATATAAAAAGTTCGATTTTTCCTTTGAAAAAAAAAAAAAAAAAAAACACTAAACTATTAACCAATTAAAAATGTACATTCTAAAGTAGAAATAAATCTTTATAATTAAGAATATTGTGACATATTTTTTAATATATATATATATATGTATTTAATTAATATATATATATTTTTTAATTAATAATAAAAATAAAATTATAATTTAATTATTTTTATTATATTTTTATATGAGATATATATTAAAGCAAATGCATTATGCTTTTAATAAATTGATATCGTATTTTATTATCCATTTAATTTGGACCACATTCTAAAACAAGAAGGGCTGCGGGGCAGCTAGTCCCTGCCCCAGCCCACAGCATATAGCCTGCAGCAGCAGTTTCAGTAGCAGAGGCAGGTTGGCGTTACAGTTTCAGTAGCAGAGGCAGGTTGGCGTTACAGATGACTTGAAGATTGAAACTTGTGTTCTCTGGCTGAATTGTGCACTGTAGGGTTTAGTAGCAGAGGCAGGTTGGCGTTATAGTTTCAGTAGCAGAGGCAGGTTGGCGTTATAGTTTCAGTAGCAGAGGCAGGTTGGCGTTACAGATGACTTGAAGATTGAAATTTTTGTGCTTTCGCTGTATTGTGCAGTGTAGGGCTGCGGGGCAGCTAGTCCCTGCCCCAGCCCACAGCGTATAGCCTGCGGCAAGAGTTTTAGTAGCAGAGGCAGGTTGGCGTTACAGTTTCAGTAGCAGAGGCAGGTTGGCGTTACAGATGACTTGAAGATTGAAACTTGCACAGCCTGCACAAAGATCTGTTGTGCTCTAGTTGTATTGTGCACTGTTGATTTTTTTACAAATTTCATTGTTGTCAAATTTGAACATGATCATGGATCACGTGACTAACTTGCACAGCCTGCACAGAGATCTGTTGTGCTCTGGCTGTATTGTGCACTGTTGATTTTTTTACAAATTTCATTGTTGTCAAATTTGAACATGATCATGGATCATGTGACTTCAGCAATTTCGCAACCCATTCAAATGTGGATGGCATTGTCAATATTCCGGTGGCTCCATTCCCAACCATCTGTTCGGTAGACGAAACTGCGGCGCTAATTTTGGCACGAACGTTGATAGTTATCGGGGTAAAATAATTTCCTGCCTTTTAAATTCGTTTTTATTGGCAATGGTACACCTTTCTATAAAATTCCTGATCAGTGTTTAGAAAAAGAAAATTACTTCCTCCAGAAAAATCTGTAGATCAATCAAATTGTTATTTATTAATATTCTTCATGGGTTGAGTTTGACCAAATACCAGCTCATGTTTATACATACTCAAAACAGTTTTATTTTCCGGAACACAAGTAGAAAGATGTGGACAGATAGCTAGCTGTCAAGACTCACAAAAGTGGATGACAACTGTTATTTTGCCACATGATAACCAACCCACATTAAACTAAGTAACAAAACACGATTTGTCTATGTCTAAGTATTGTCGTTTTCAAAATCCTTCTTGTCAACATAATTACAAAGTTACAAAGGTGTGTTTTTTAAATTAAAAAACAATAAAAATTGTCGTCATTCTGCATATAGCAATAATCTACCACGACATCCTTCTTGTCAACATAATTACAAAGTTACAAAGGTGTGTTTTTTAAATTAAAAAACAATAAAAATTGTTGTCATTCTGCATATAGAAATAATCTACCACGACAACTAATCCACGGTAAACTATACCCAACTGACAAAACGTAATTAGTAAGTTAGTCTCCGGTTCCATATGGTTGAGTTCAAATTCCATCTGCTCAACTGATTACAAATATTGCTTTTTAATGAATCAGAAAGGCGATCAACTTTTTTACCCAGCACAGGTAGGCTAAAATGGAAATAGTTTTAAAAATGTTCCATTGACCAATAATGATGTGAGAATAGAATTAAAAAATGAGTTCCCTCCAGCTATGTACCAGCTAACCATAGCACGTGCATCGCATGCAAGCCATGTGTACACATGTCCCCAGCATCGTAGCTAAACCTGAAACTCATACAGGCGAGAAGACAGCGAACAAACTGAGATTTAACCAGAAGCTCAAGATCACCATATCGGTTTGCTTCTTGGTGTTCTTCTGTACTTTTCTGCTTCCTCTACTGAAATCCACGGTTCTGTCTATGCAAGGACGGCATATTAAAGGAAGCACTGGAGATTTATGTGGTTATGCAGCAGGAGGCCATCAAGATGGGATCAGACACACTTGCTTCTCTGTTGTCGTCATCACTGGTCATTCTCAAAAGGTAAATCTGGGAACCAAAATCGTTAATCTGTATGCTGCCTGTGGTAATATGGGAGATGCGCTTATCTGGGTTAGACTCTGAGGATTGTCTCGGCACCAAGACCAGCAGAGAAGTACTCATTATTGTGAAAGTCATGCAGAGATTATGCACAAAATTGTGGGAATTCTGCAAGGAGGATCCGAGCAGAGTGAATTTCCCTTTAAAAGTGGGAGTTGCAATTACATTATCTTCTCTGTTGGTTCTCTTCAGGAAACCATACGATGCCTTTGGAACGAATGCAATATGGGTGATCATCATTGTAGCAGTTGTGTTTGAGCATATTGTAGGTCTGTGAAACAATTTTGATTAATGATCTGGTTGAAAGAAAGAATGAGTGAATGGGTTAGAATTCATTTTCATGTCTGATCTATGGATTTATTAAGCATGAAGATATCAATGGGAAGCATCAATTTTTGAAATAAATTGAAGTACTATGGGTTTGAAATGTAAATTGTTTTCATGATTTGCGCTAATGGGTTGCATGAACTTCTCACCAAGAATGGATTTCATTGTCGTTGTAGATCTGATTTTCTAACTGCACGTTTGTGGAGCTGGGAACTGAGAAACCAATTAAAGATCACAGATTGGGCAGATGATTCTCAGGTCCAGGTAAGGGGCATTAGATATTTAGTAACAGACTTTGAATCAATTCGTAAGTTTCAGTTCTAGGGTTTGCATAACCTAAATAATTTTGGAGATTTTCGAAAATTTATATAAAATTTAAATTTAAATAATAAAAATAGAATCTCAATGAAATTGAATTATCAGATTTTACTTTAAAACCAAAATAGTAAAAATCCCATTCTGTATAGTCCTAAGACACCATGCTCCTCACAATCGCAGTATGTAGTTATTGTCTAACAGATGAAATTCGTTTGTCAATGCTTACTAGTAATTCCTTTTTCAACTTCTCCAACCTAGATATATCAAGACAAACATATCCCAAAAGTAAAATTCTTCTCCCAATTGAAATGTTGAAAATATATTTAGATGTAGCAATTCTTGCCTATAAATTAATTGTCACAGTAAATATTCATTAGCCTTTCATATGTACTGAATGCTCCTAAAGGGTAAACATCTTCAATACCAGCAAAACCCAGTTTACTTTTGAAGAAAAAATGGTAGTTTATTTACCTATTAGCAACATTGCAATTTACAAAAAGAGAATAATCATTAAACAGGGAATAAAATTGTTAGCCAAAATATTTTGAAGCCAATATTTTTTTCTCTACATGGTTATTATATACCTTTGATGCCACAGAAGCACACTGTACAATACCGGCATCACCCCTGCAAACCATGGATTCAACGAATAGATCGTTAGCCCTGTACCGGCGATAAATCAAAAGAATTGCATGTAAGAAATTATGGACAAAAAACAAATTGACAACGGAAGCAATTATGGAGAAAACAATCAAATTATTAATGAATGTTAAATACAGTTGAGAAAATCCCACCATCGTCAAAGTTGCAAATCCCACTCCAACTGAAGATAAAAGTTCTAGTTCTGTATGCTTAAGATTAAGATTTAAACCCTGTTATCAGGGATTACCGAATTACAGAGTATTTGTGACCTTACAGGACTCGAACCGTGGCACGCCATTTCTGTAGTGGATGAAGCCAGGGAAGACGCAGGCGTTGGCTGTGCGATTCCAACCAGGCGAGCATGGAATGCTTTTTGCACATCGAGCATATTCAGATACCAGGTAAGAAACGTATGGATTTATTGTTTAGTATGGCTTTACTGTTCGTGGTTCTTGTCACCTGTTCAAACAAATTCAAACAAATTGAAATAATTAGTAGAATAGACCCCGATCATCAACTTAGACTTCTGCATGAGAAGAGATGATAAACAGGTAAATTTGTTTGCAGGTCGATGACGTTCCTTTAGCAGCAGATTCCTCTACTTCGGCTTTAGCAGCAGATCATTTTAAGGCAGGCCGTTGTTCTCATGCAAATTAAGGTTTTGACACCGCACTGCAGGGAATGTTGACACGGTAGGCAAGGGAATGTTGACACGGCAGGGCCGACACACTTATACTTTAACATAAGTACATAATTCTTGTTAGTTTTGTTAACATTTTATGTTACCAGATTAATGCTAATGCAAACATAGCATTAAACTGAGTTCATGAAACTGTTAAATGACTTGATCACTTGTACTTGTCTTAAGTTTTGAGCCCGTATACCTGCCCGTATGCCTCGTTTTGAGGCCAAATAAGATGAAAAATCCGTTCATTGGTTAAAGGAATAAGAAAATATAAAATATCGTGCTGCATTTCAGCGAACTTTGGTTTAAGTTATATAACGTCGATTGATTATCGTGCAATTTGGTTGGTTATAGTGCCAAAGTAATGTTAGATTTACAAATCGATTACTATAGTCCCTGCCAGCCTGGAAGGGCAAGGACTAATAAGAT
>APFE030039075.1:268677-281030 GCA_000404065.3 Pinus taeda | reverse complement strand
CTGCAAATCTGATTCCAATGTTTATTTTCTGAAGAAAATTGACTCATTGTTGATCATAGTACTCTACGTAGACGATCTTTTGATAACAGGTAGTTCAGCTTCTGTCATTACTAACATCAAAACTGCATTGCATAAGCGGTTTTCTATGACCGACATGGGCTTGCTAAATTTCTTCCTTGGACTAGAGATACATCAGCGTGATTCTGGCATTACCATTTCTCAACCAAAATATGCCAGAGATCTTTTGGCACGATTTCACATGAGTGACTGCAAGCCAGCAGCCACACCTTTCTTATCAGGGATAAAGCTTGAGAATGGCAAAGACACACCATTGGTTGATTGCACATTGTATCGCCAGCTTGTGGGAAGTCTTCTTTATCTCACTCACTCCCGTCCTGATCTCTCCTATGCAGTCGGAGCAGTTTCTAGATACATGCAGGAGCCACATGAGTTACACTGGAACGCTGCAAAGCGCATCCTTCGATATGTCCAGGGGACAATCACCTATGGGATTCATTATGCAGCCAATTGTTCTTTGAATCTCATCGGGTTCACAGATTATGACTGGGCTGGCGACGCCATTGATCGGAAGTCTACTTCCGGTTATGTACTTAGTTTGGGATCCGGCCCAATTTGTTGGTCAAGTAAGAAGCAGGCTGCCATTGCTTTATCATCAGCAGAGGCCGAGTATAGAGGAGCAGTCAATGCCACTATTCAGGCAATTTGGCTACAACATTTCCTATCTGAGCTTGGGATTAGTGTCCATCATCCAACTGTCATCTGGTGCGATAATCAAAGTACGCTAAAGTTTTGCAGAGATCCAGTGCAGCGGCAGCGTACCAAACACATCGAGATCCACATGCACTTCATTAGAGAACTCATTCATGATGGGATCATCGATCTTTAGTATTGTCCTAGTTCCGAGCAGATTGCTGACATCTTCACCAAGACTTTGAGTGAGTAGAAGTTTCGATTCCTGCGAGATCGTCTCGGGGTGAAGGACACAACTACCTAGCAGTTGTCTTTTCTCTACTTTTGCATTATAATTTTGAGGGGGGGTTTTCTTCCCACTGGGTTTTCCCTCTTTCCTCCTTTTTTTTTGTGCATTGTATATGGGTACCTAAAATGACCGTGTTGCTGGGACTCATTCATTTTGCATCACACTCACCTAAGTTATGCTTAAGGGGGGGTGTTGGTGTACATGCACTTAGACTAGCTGTGTTGGTGTACATGCACATACATGCACTTAGACTAGCTGTGTTGGTGTACATGCACTTAGATTAGCTCCAGTTAACTTATTTCTTGCATGTGGCACATGTACACATTAACATAAGATAAAACACACTTAGCTTCAGTTAGCTTTAGTTATTGCATGTACAACTAAGCTTAACTTATTTGCTTTTATGTATTTATTCTAAAAATTAATATTGAAGAATCAATTCATTCTTTTCTCAATTCTTGCTCGCTTCCTTCCTTCTCTTGCAAGCTTGTTTATTGTTTTTGCAGATCTAGATCAGTGTTTCTCAAAATCTTTCAACAATCCACTGTCGAGGGAAATATAATGATGGAAAAAGCATCACTAAGCCTTTGCAGCAACACAAATAAGTGAAACATCGTTCTAAGCCTTTGCAGCAACACAAATAAGTGAAACATCGTTGAAGGTAAATAAATTCTCACAACCAAAAAGTACAAAAGTGAAAGGTGGTTCCATCGGAGGAGAAAACAATGATAACCAAAATTGCATAACCACGGGTTAAAGTTGTTTTGCAAAAGATTCAACCATACACAACTTTAAATTAAGGATCACTCAAAAACCAATGCACTCAAAAACCTAGTTTCTACTTCAACCGATAAGTTTTCCTATAAAAAACAAGTTTTCATGTGGGAGAATCCATGCACTGAGCATCAATATGAGGGAGTGTCCATATTTTAATTACAACTTTGAAAATAAGCCAAGGTCCTGGGCAGGTGATTTGATGGGGCGTGTAACCAACCTATTATGTGAAGATGTGGAAACTCCTGGATCTCAATAAGTGCACCTTCTGAAACTCCTCAAATTTGATAGAGTATCCACCACAAGCATAAAGGTTGGTATGAAACATCTATAGCAATTCAGACAGAGATTACTATTAGCAAACATTTGTGGAGATTTTCTCAACCGAAATGGGTATTTCAGGACAATGACCATCGAGAGGGTTATCCACATGCGGAGGTTAAATGATCATGGAGACTTCATTAATTGGAGTATGTACTGGGTTTTTGCTGACAGTTGGCATTACAAAGCGTGAGTAACATGTAATAACATGGGCCACTATTTTCATATTCAAAGTTTGAAATAAGGGAGAGAATTCGTGTAAAAAAGAAGCATGAACATATGGCAATCTGTGTAAACGGATTCTTTGTTAAGCACCATGCAGCAGTTGGTCAACAGATTATTTGTTGAGGACCACACAGTAGTTGGTTAATGGATTCTTTGCTGATCACCACACAACAACTTGGTAACGAATTGTTTGCTGAGCACCACGCATCAACTGGTTGGCGTGGAAGGCGATCTAGATAAGTTGCTCAACACTAAGAGTCAAGGATAAAAGGGGAGGTGAAATAGAGTTGAGTAAAAAAACAAATGGTTCAATTCTAAGAATGATGCATGGAACCTGAATTGACCACATCAAAGCTATGCCAATCAATGGATTAAAGTAGACGGGGATCCATAGTAACTTTGTTTCCGCCATGTTAAGTTTTAATACCATTTGCGTTAGGGGATGTACCTACGCTGGCTCCTTACTCCGAGGGTGAAAGTGCAAGAAAGAAAACAATCAACTCTTCAAATTGGTGACCACCTCCTGGGCATGGGGTTATGAAAAATGGTGACTAATAAGCTATTTGGGATGGTGTATAAAGAACAATTCACGTCGAACTAGGCATGGTGGGTCACAACTTGTAACACCTCCTCAGGTAGGGTCATGGGTAGAGAGTTGCAGGGCATTTAGAGGGATAACATCTCTTTCCATTGCTTGACATCGCGAAGAGGAATGGGAGGTTAAATCGAGCCAGGTTTCCAAGAAATGTGTTTCAGTTGAAAGGAAATGCACCTTATGACAGGAGATTTACTATCAAGGTGTTGCGGGTGCAGGTAATTTTTATGGATTGAGAGCTCCCGTGTGGGATATATGTGGTCCTTTATCTACTTTTCTATTCTAAAAATGGAAAGTTTTAGAATTTTTTTTACATAGATGTATCTAAAGATAAGATTGAAAACACATTTTAGCACAGGTACAAATAAAGATAAGATTGGAAACAAATTTTGGCGCGGGAACAAACAAGTTACTTGTTGATTTTGAAAGCAAATCCTCTATGTCTTTGAGGTTCGATGAAGTTGGGTGTTCTTCAACTTCGATGTTTTCCTGAAATAAAAACAGGTAATAATGTCCGCGACCCTATTTAGTATATACTTTCACCTGCAAAATACACTACAGGGAAAATTGAATGACGAAACTGAACAAAGACCATGCTTCCATGCCTATTCAAGGTAATTTAATGCGGAAATAGATAACTTGGGAGCATGGAATAAATGAACTAAGGTGATGAGCATGGGCAAGAGACTGCTGAGGAATGGGTGGTCACTTCAGATACAGGGAATGGTCATAAGAAATGGATGACCTAATTCAGGCACAAAAGTTAAAAACACTATAAATAGGCATGGAGTAAGTACCAGGATTGAAGGGTTGTTGGCTATAAATAGGCATGGAGCAAGTACCAAGATTTGAAAGCAGTAGTTCATCCTGAACCTCAGCTTCGCTTGAGTGGGGTAGCATCCAACATTTAGTCTCCTCATAAAAATGGGAAGATGCCACGGTCTATTTAAGGCAAGTAAGCAAGTCACCTTGTCACCAAGCCCTGGATGCGGACTATGAAAAGGATAAGTGGTTAGCAGAAAAAATTGAGAGATAAGGTCCTTCGCCATTGCCACGCATGACGCTCCAAACTCACTCGGGTTGACCATGTGCCTTCAATTCATTTGAACGTCATTTACATTGGCGCAATGATGAAGGAGGGCAATGATAACTCATGATACGGTGTTGACAGTCAACGGTAGTTGACAGTCCATGCAGTAGTTCCATATGACAAATTATAAGTGGGGCGAGGACAACGAAAACGCAGATCTCTAATTGGCTCGGGTGAACAGGGCTTTCCCACCCCAAACCCACAATGAAAGACTCTATCCACATAATTATATATCTTTAATGTTATGGAAATTTTAAAAATTATATAGAAAATAAAGTAAATTTGTTAATAATCAACCGACTTAACTTTTTAATTCAATGAAATATGATTTTTGAATTCTTTACTTAATGCTTTTAAACACAAAGATAAAATTCTAAAGTAGTTCAGATAAATGGGTTTCCAAAGTAACGCCTACAAACAAAACAAGTGCAAAGGAATCACATTGCATGGTTTTAGGTTGGTGTTTCGAATGGTGAAAAAATATGGTTTTAATGTCATGTTTTCTCGATGACAGATTTAACAATCAAACAAATAAGACATGCTAAGAAAGCATAGGAAAGTCGTCATGGTTAAAACAGGCATTTCAAATGTCTCAACGAATAACAACGAAATCCATCGTGGAAGAAGTGAACGTATGAAGGAATAATTATAGTTACATTTGGAAAGCTAATGAAATTAGAAAAGATAACCATTATTTATCTCGGGTGTGATTATATTAAATCCCATGAAATCTTTTGATTAAATACTTATAACTAATTACAAGACTAGCCATTCACAAATAGTAAGCAATGAATCTTTATGTCTGAGCAATCAAGGGGTGGCATTAAGATATTGAAAGAGATGGGATTCTCCATCAATTACAATCCTAACCTAAACATTAACAACGAAAAAAAGAATGTCACTTGTACAAATAAAACACATAGCAGAAAGAATAGCAACTCTATATTATGATAAGAAATGGGGCTAAGCTATTATTTGGGTTCTTAACTCTAAAATCATGAATATTATGGGATTCTTTTCATATATGAATGTGGAAGCCTCCTCAAATACTTGGTTGAAAAATATTTGATAGAAATATAATCGAAACTCAAAGTTTCTCTTTAATTAAAATAATTTCAACATACTCGTGTAAGCAATAAAAAAGAGGAGATAAAAAATGAAACGGCCTAAAAAAATTGTAATCATCTTTTAATTATTTATGGTGTGTCCAAGAAGTATTTCAAAGTTTACACATTAAAACTCAAAGTACCTTACTTCATGAAAAGACATAAACAACTTTCTTAAAAATCAGAAGGCCTAAATCCTTACAATCCTATGGATTTGAACTTAAGTAAGTGTTAGAATTCATACAAATCGATCTGATAGATTATCTCATTTTAATAATCAATTAAAATGATGAAAATGGTATAATGTAAATTTACTCTGGAAAACGTATAGCGGTCATGTCAAAAGAGAGTGATGAGAGATCTTATGCATTAACAAGGATGCGTGGCAAATGAAATACCTGCCCAATGTATGCGCAAAAAGCGGGAACAAATGCGAAAATTGCAACAACTTTTTTATTTTATGTATATTAGATCAAGTGCGAAAATCAGAACAACAACCAGACAAAACATAATATTAGATTCTCGTATATTTAGAAGTTTCTACCTGTTTCTGATTAAGATTCTACCTCATTCCATTTTTAATAGATTCAGTTAGAGTTTTTGATGATCTGGAATCCCTGAGTGTTATGGGCAGTTGTAATATGATAATTTGCATTAAATAGTACTGGAAATACAACAAGCTCATGACATTCAGCTACACCTATTTTTTTAATTAATTGTTTTTTTAATTAATTAAGAAAATAAACTAGACCTTCTAGCTTAAAAGAGAAATATTTATTAATTCAAACATTCAAATTTGCTTTGGTTAATATTGTGAGCCAAGTAGAATCTTCTTCCCTCTTACTTAGTCTGGAATTAACCTAAATTAAATATTATATATATTTAATTAATTATATTTTCTTTAAATCTAGTTAATTAATCCTATTGTGGATAAGACAATATACTATTGGATCAATAAGACAATATATAATAATGTATTTAGAAATCTTTATTTTATTTTTTATTTTTTTGGTTATATATCCGTCAATGCTAAGTGTTCTCCAGAAGTGTAAAATTGAGTAGTGACATTCAATCCATATAATTTTTGAAGCGTAGGGTAAGAACGTTTTTTTTTTTTTTAAGCTTATGGTAGGGACTCACAGTGTTGGTTTGTTAAATTATTTATTTTGATTTTGAAATAGATTTAATAGAATATTGTATGTTTATTTACGGGGCATTCCTTAATGTTATTTAGACCGTATGAGGATAGCAACAATTTGATTTAATTTATTTTGTTCAACCAGAAATGATTTCTAGTAGCATAAGGATTTTGTGGGTGGGTCTCTCCAAAGGATTGTTTTTTTCTTTTGCTATGCACTAATTTATGCTATGTGCTTTGGATTTAGATGATTTATTGTTGGAAGCATTTATTAATTCTCAAATAGAAATGGAATAGAATTTTTTCTTTTGCTATGCACTAATTTATGCCAGGTGCTTTGGATTTAGATGATTTATTGTTGGAAGCATTTCAGAAATGGAATATTGTAGGCATATTATCCCACTTTTATCTGATTATGAAAATCTCAACTTTTCTGTTATTATATAATATATATATATATATTATAATAAAAAAGCAGTTTCCATCATCATAAGAAACTTAGAGATAGGAATACAAAAGAGTGTCCCAATTTACCTTCAACGATTTTAAACGTGGATTGTTGCTCAATGTAAATACTACCATAGACACGATTCCAACTTAAAAGAAGATACTTAAGTCATTATCAGCTCAAAAGCCTCGTAAAAAATTAGTAAATAATATGCTCATAACATCTACCTTGTCTTCCAAAAACACAGTAGAGTATGCACAAGTAATCATAAAGCCGTATTGATGATTTCATAAATACAAAGTATAACCATGTGAGTGCAACAACACTTTCAGTAAAAAGAAAGTGTACATCATTAGGACTTAAAATGCATTTTCTCTGAAATATAGTAAAAATGAATAATTACAAAACAACAGAAAATTATCTGGTATTATAATTTTGAACGGTTACAAAATAACGAAGACCATGAATGCAGTAGAGCTTTCTATAATGAAAATTCATAAGCAAATGGTGTGGGTCTTGCAAGCCATATTGAGAATGCAATTTCTCAATAAGTATAGTATTAAGGTTCAGCCCTAAACTTTACAAGCTCAAAATCACAATTCTACATGAAGAATGTATTCAACCACATATATATTTTTTTCCCATTTTGTAAAGAAGGTAGAAAATTACCTGTCACCTGATAGGTAAGAGAAGTCATATTATTATCTATGAAACTTTCGAGGGGAGCATGACAACTCTAATATATGGCAAATTTTATTTTCTATGGACATCTCAAACTGCAAATAATAAAAAATAAATTTATAATAATAAAAACCCACGAGTGAAAATATGTGCCTCCCCCGGTCCTTGAAATATGTTGAAAAACCATTAGTTCTTTAATAACACCCTTTCCTGTTCTGCTCCTCGAGATGCTTTGTTCCTCTTGCGAGTTACTGTAATGATTCATCAACCCAATTCTTGACAATGGCTTTGCACTGAGCATAATAATCATAATTACACTCTTAGCTACGATAGATACTGGTAAAATTGGAAAAATTCATTCATTTTAAGGGGAATGACAGCGTTAAAGAAATAGCAAAAGCTAGCCAAAACAAAAAGGCAAGTTTGAAAATGAGTTCTAGATGTGTAGGGTGGGATAAATCCGTATCTCGCAACAACCACCATGAATTTCTCAAGAGTATCATTTTCTAATTCCCTATTCCTTGACAACGCAAACATATCCTCATCAATTTCATCGTAAAGATCCTCCCTGCACTGGTACATAGCGCTACCTTGTAGCCTTCAGCGGTGAAGCCCTCCATTCCAATCATCCAATAAGGGCTTCGTATGTCATATAAATCCATCAGAAACTTCCCTCAGCTCGAATTCTGAAATCCTAGCCCATACATATACATAGCCAGCGGAGCTTGGCCAGCTTCCACAATCTATCTCGCTTCCACCTCGCAGAATGCAGCCCGACTCAACTAGCAATGTAAGCTTCTACGATTTCCCTCATCTTTATCTAATATCAACACCATGGATGAGATCTTTTATATAGGAAAGAGCTACTCTTCGCCTTAGTAATTAAAATCTATCATAGACAGCATGCCAACAACTACATGCCGACAGTCACAGACAAACGCAAAGGAACGAATGATTCCAATACACCACATGGGCAGATGGGGCAAATATGCCATCATATTGCAAATCATACCAACTACGAATGGCTCCAATACACCACATGGGCAGATGGTGCAAATATGCCATCATATTGCAAATCATACCAACTATATGTTCACATAAAATGTTATGTTTTAATGCTAGCCTTAAAGCTAGCATTAATCAGTCCCACTGGTCCAATTTTGAATTATCTCCTCATCCATGCCCTAAACACTGGTTCAATTTTGATTTATCTCCTCATCCATGCCCTAAATTTATGTCCAGAATGGAGGCTTGTGTCGATGTTCCTCACAATAAGTTTTGGAAGTTTCTGAGCAAAAGCTGTCGATATTTGACAGGGAAAAAACATTTTAATAAGATATAAATAAAAAATACTTTGAATTAAGCCTGTTATTTTAGTCGAAACTAATGCTAATGAAAGCGATATCGATCACTATATACCATGCATTTGGGAATATATAATAATAATAAGTTAATACATAGTTCACTTAAGTTGTAGTTAACATCACTCACTTTCCCAAGTTTCAATTCATCAAAATCAATCTATTATAAGTTTGAATTTATCTTGATCAATCTTTTATAAGCTATAATCCTAATAATTATAACTTTTTTCGTCGATTTATTAGAGGAATGAAAATGTTGAAACCTTACACCCTAAACTTTCAAGTACACGATGGGGATAATAAAGAGAAACTACCATGAAAAGGTAAATTAAACCGTTTTGGGAAGAATAGATGTAGCAGTGAGTCATTATCATGATGGGAAATTTATGTAAATGGATAAATTCCTTAGTAGAAGATGATTAAGTTAACATGAGAGCATTATTAAATATATTTTTAAAAAATATTTTATGTTTTGGATTCTTTTGGACTATTTTTTTTAATCTATAAGTTGGTTAAAATATATACTTATAAAAAAATGTAAAATTGTTGAATAATTAAACTACTTTATATTTGAATTTTCTAAATATTTTATGATCTTTTATAATGAATAAATCAGGTTAAATAAAATATATATTTTAAAATTATTAAAAAATAAATAAAAAAAATTTAATAATGCATTTTAATTATTTTATATTTTTACTCTTTGTGAGGTATAATTTTTAGACAATTTTGTTTGAAATTTAGTAGAAATTTGTTGGATTATGTTTGACGTATGTAATTTACACAATCCAAGTGTCTTACATTTTTTCAGAGCATTGAATCTATTTATGCATTAAAATACAATTTAAACAATAAAACTACAATCTTGCTAAGTCTATATTGTTGAATTAAAAAAAAAAAAGGAAAAAAACATAGAACACTTAGAATGTAGAATTGTAAATTACTTGTCAAATTGTTAAATATGTTCATCAAATATCTAACATTGGCTAAATGAAAATTCACACTTAACACTTTTTTGGATGCATGTAGCTATCCATATATATCATTATGGAGAAATTTAGGTCTAAAACAAGCTTGATAAGAAAAATAATAAAGAACAGTTGTGATTTTTTAATGGAAAAAAAAGAAGAAGCTATTTTTTCTTATTGTATTTTTGGTGTATCTCCTTGTAGGCTTACTGAAATGTCAAATGTAAGTAGCCATTAGATGTGGAGTAAAACCCCATATCCAGTGTATAACCATTCCTCATAGTTTTGAGTAGACACATATCAGAAAAGATTTAAAATACATTAAAATTGTGTTCCTTAAGAGAAACACATTATTTTTATCTATTTTCAGTTTTTTCAGTGTGGGTGTACTGAAATGTATGTAGAGTGGGTATGTTTTTGATGTGGAATTTAATTTTACATCCAACAAGTGAATACAATTGAATTTTGAATAAACATATGAGGAGATTAAAATAAAATTTAATTAAACTAGTGTAGCCATACAAATTAAATGGTTGGTAAACCTCAATAAGAATCAATCCATGCTAAGCTTCAAAATACATAAAGATACACCCACATCGCTAAAATAAAAAAATTTAATTATAACTTTATTATTATTATTATTTATAAAAACAAATAATATATAAGTTAAACATATGTATATTGTTGGACACCTAATTTGCAAAGGGTTATGGTGTGGAATGTAAATAATCATTGGAGTTCAAGAGACCACTTGAAATATGAAAACCAAGGGTCATAAGATATTGTATTAATATGTAAATCTTTGTAAATATAATGCATCTCATGTTTATATAATTAGTCTCTCAATTTCCTATGAGTTTAACATAGTATAAGATAAGATGAATCCGTACCCTACCCAAGTTTGATGGACTAGTTTTGTGGCCTCTTTATGCATGTCAATTTTACCATCAATTTTTAATTTCATGGATGTCCTATAAGCTAAATTCTAGCTACGAACTGTACCCACAATCCATTGGACCTGTTTCTCTCAATTTTTTAGGGCTAGTCAAGTCTATCTCTCTAGTCAAGTTTGTCCTGCTACACATCTTAGAATTGTTCATATCAGATATTTTCTGAGGCATTACTTTGTCACACTACAGTCTTTCCATAATTGTTTCTATTCACATTCTCCATATCATTGGGATCTATTAAATTATCATTGTAAACGATGGGTTTGATAGCAGATTTCTTCAGGTTTTAAACTATATTCTATGAATCATTATGAGCCATTTTTTCTAATAGTGTATAACTATTATAGCTATATACAAGCCATCAATTCTTATAGTTAGTAGGAGATCAAGAAGTTCACAACCTTCTTCATCAACGAGAGGTTCCAACTTCAACTTGCTTCTTTTTGCGACTTAGACTCGATGCCATCACTATGGTCATGACTAGGCTAAAGGACCCTTCTTTATCACATTAGCCCAGGCTCATTGTGAATTTAATTCATTTGGTTATATGACTCTACATTACATGTCATGGGGGAAGATAATATTGAATATATCAAGACTTAAAACATGCTAATGTTCCATGCAATAAAAGAAGTACTTTTCTCCTTTGCATATTGAGGGATATTTGAAGTGTTTAAAGTTTCCCATGACTAGTAGAATTCAAGCTTTTGATCTCCTGGAATATTTTGTGAGTTTTTACATGAGGAGAAGCTCTGCATTTGGATACATATTTTTTTATAATTTTTTGCGATCAAAGTTGCAAAGAGGGAAGGTACATAGTGGTTTATGTGTGTGCTAAGGGCCTGGTGGACTACATGATTATCATATATAAAAGGTTGGTATTGTGGCATGAAACACCATTGGATTATTCTCCTAGCTAATTGTTTTATCAACTCGTGTTGATGGGCTCGAGAGGTAAGAAGACCCCAAGGATGTGAGTCAGTCTTTTCTTCACTCCTAGATTTAGTGCTTCCTTATGTGCTTATATTCAGACATGATGTTTCTTCGAACAATAATAAGATTATCCTTCGCGTGAGTGGAATGTGATTGGTCTTTTGGTCACTATACTTTCATTCACCATAGACTTTTCCAAATTCATCTCTCACTATATAAAGATACAATTCCTTGGATGTCCAATTATGATAAAGATGTTGGGAAAAGTCCTTATGAGATTCACTTGATTCACCCTTAAGAGAATTTTTTCACTATTTTTGCATAGCACGCTAATCAATCACAATGATCTAGAATTTGTAGCTATATATCTTTACAAGTTCATTTTTGGTTAAAGCTAGTACCAATCTTTTACTCACTTGAGTTGTTGAGAAGATGGCAAAAATTGATGATGCATTAGAGTTACTAAATACTCTAATACATTCCACTATTGATGGGATGGTAAACATTAGAAAGGACACTCTTTCTCACCTCAAATGTTTTCTACAAAATGCAGATGATGAGTTTTTTTTTTTTGCAGCTTGACTCATAGCTTTAGTAAGATGAGTTATAACAGAAAATACATCATTCTAAATTATTTTTTGTTCAAAATAATCCTATCTTTGAGATTTGTTAAACAGACATGGTCAGGGAGAACCAATAGGAAAACAATAGGAAAGATAAATCATTCAGTACAATTTTTATTCACAAAAGATGTACATTTATA
>APFE030039075.1:213365-268385 GCA_000404065.3 Pinus taeda | reverse complement strand
TGTGGCAAGTTGTGGCTCAGGCTCGCTTGATGTGGCTTTGAAGCTTGTAGATGACCATCATTTCCCCCCCTGTCAGATACAAGGTGAGAAGATGGAAAAAACTCAACTGCAAGACTGTTTAATATTCTAGAACAAGTTCTGACATGTGTTTGAAATATCTTCTTGGCTGTTGATGCCCATTGCCAAGAAGCGATCCATCCTAGATGAATCTTTGTTCTTGCAGGATGTTTGTTGTTGAAGTATCTGTGTGAAGAATGGCTGGTTTTATGGCAGTGCTTACATGGATGAAGATCAAAACAGTGATCTTTCAGATGGCCAACTCGATCACAATGTTGGCATTTCACGATCTATTGTTGTTGTTGCTGTTGTGGAAGAAGAGCAGAGTCTGGAACAGCTGAAGCTGAACTGTCATGAGGAGCTAGTGAACTATCATGAATGAATCCAGCACTCTGAAAATGAATGGGCTTGGAATAGTCTGGAATATGAAAGGACAAGTCCTTGTCATATCCAAGACCAGTTTTGTGCTTGTTGTGGACAAGCTGTTCCCAAGGTCTGATGATGGGCTTGGGATGTGCAGACTGAGTTTCTGCATCTGCATGTACAACTGTTGCATTATTTGAATGAACTGTAACATTATCGTCTTACTGTTTATGGGAGTATGTTTCAATCTTCTGAATAGCAACAGGTTCAGAAAGATGACTCCATTGCTCTAGTTCTTCTTGCTGCAGCTTTGTCTCAAGCTGCAAAAACTCAATATTTTCGAGTGCATTTTGTAGAGACGTTTGGATGTCAAAAAGAGTGCCTTTGTTGACCTTCACCGTGTCTTCAACCGTAGATAACATTAATGTGCTCAATAGCTCTAAACAATAATTAATTCTGGCCATTTTCTCCAATATTAAACAAAGTAATTTTTATTCAACTGCTACATGATAAAGACATTTGGATGAATTTGAGAATATCTTGAAATCTACCAAATTTAAACAAGTAACCTCACTGTCTTAAAGGTTAAACAATTAGCTTCACTTCTCTCTTTAGGATGAAGAGTGAAAACCTTGTTAAACTAGATGGGATCCGCATGTCCTCAAAATCACTTTTGACTTAACTCAATACTTGTTGTGCGAAAACATGAGCTACAGTCACATTTCGTGATAAACGAGTAGGCGATATGGAGTTCAATTCACAAGAAGTGGACCGGTAAATAACGCTGCTACACTCAAAAGTCTCCTCTCTTTGCAAAATCTGTGATATCCCTAAATGCCCACCGGTGAAATCCTTATCGTCCGTTGCAACCTCTCATGTCGTTATTGTTCAGCAGACTGTTTCTTGTGATATTGCACCAAACTATGCAGTCGTTATTTCCCCAACAAACATCGAAAATCCTCACCTGGTAGCGACTGACATGAATCCTGTAAAGGAGTAACTTCAAGAACAAGTTGGAGCAACAACTGTTGATCCAAAACGATATGAAAGATTACAGCAAATAAGTTTTGCCTCTGGTCTGGCACCTTTGAAAGTCTAGCATTCAAACATTTACAAGACTCCCTGTTGCGTCCAAAGGCCACTTTTACAACACTCAAGTTCTTGAAAAAATAAAAAACATCATCGGGCATCGGAGAATAGAAATGGCATTCATCATATTCAAACTCGGAAGCCCAAGCCCGGACGGAGGTCACTCGAAATCTGCGGTTCACAATTGAATATATGTTGCGCTCTGCTACAGAGTTCCCTCTTTTCTACACCGGCTTTCTTTAAGGGAATTGACACCTGAACCTTGATATGAAGATTACCCATTCATCCAAACTTTTCGTCGCTACCCATTTTCTATAGGCATAATAGAGCTAATTATAGCTAAGCACCAGAGCTGTGAGCATATTATGCAATATATCACCGTCCTAAAGTATACACCGAGGAATTATTTAATATTTTGATATGAAACGTTAAGATTGAAATTTTCACGATGTCCTCCTTCCGTTGGACGTTTCTGTCTCTGGAATTTTACAGTACGTTGAAATATCTTACCACTCGTAGTTTAACGCCCTGCGCGGCAGCCAAGGACAAGAAGCATAGCAATGAACTCGTGATTGCACTCTCGATCGAAAGATTAAATGCAATGGTGGTGATCTTGACTCTTCGGGCGCTACAACTACAGCTTCTCTACTTGTTCACACCGGCTGATATTTAACTCCAACAGCAAAAGTCCCTTAATTGCTTCAATTCTTCACAAGAATACTCGGTCAGATAAGCTTGTTAAACAGACATCTGCCTCAAATGAGAATACAAGGGCATTCTGTCAATAAGTGAACACTCCCCTTCCCCGTTGCTTAGAAGTTCGAGCCTGATTGTTTAGTGAGAGTTTTGATACTTCTACAGTCATTTGTGAATGACTTGCTGGTTCTGGAGTTTGATCCGCTATAGCCTCCCAGTCTTCGTTTGAGGAGGTAGACGGTTCGCTAGCTGCGGTTTCTTTGGAGTTTTCAGACAATCTCTTGCCGTTTTCCTCTTGTCTGAGATTAGAAGAAGAGTTGGGTTGCTGTTGCTGGGCTCTGTGTTTAATGAGCAGAGCCTTGGTGAAGCAGGAATCGGCCTTGATGGAGAAGCCGAGACTGGCATATAATTTCCCAATGTCGTTCAAAGCAACCGCGAGGGTCATATTGGTATTGGCATTGGGAAGGCTTTCGAGCTTTGCAATGACGTCCTCCAGAAGTTTAATGGCGCCTTCTGTGTTGTTCTCTTCGTCTATCAGTTGCTCGACTCTGGAGCTCCACTCCAACGAGGAAACCTGCTTCTGCTTGTGAAGCGCTACGAATCATTCCTAGTCAATATAATATCCGTGCATTGGATGAGAATCATTGGTAGGAACTTGAGACGCCGTCTAAAGCTATAACTCAAACTCAACATAATATGGGCTCCGTGGCGAGATTCGAAGCATTGAATAATTACAAGAAGGACAACATAACATTAACAGCGAAATTATATCAACATGTTAACCTGGAAATACATTTTTGGCACAATTGGCAGTCCTTCGCTCTCTATTGCCTTCGTTCGGTGACTCGCCAGGCTTGTCCAGGCTTAGCGTAACAGGTGCGGTGAGCGTAACAGAAGTTGCAGTAGGGATATGATGGTCAGGTAGCGTTTAATTGTCAGGCAGCATTTTTCAGTTATGGCAGAGACAGTGCAGCACTGGAAGGACAGAGGGAGAGCAGCGCTGGAAGGACAGAGCGCATGCAGGCAGCTAATTATATGGAGGAGCAGGTATGCAGCTTCAGGTGTGGGACAGAGGAGCAGGTATGCAGGCAGGACAGATTTAAACAGGCCAGCACTATTCAAGGTAACTACACAGGCCACACATCATGGCTCTGATACCATGTTAAACAGACATGGTCAGGGAGAACCAATAGGAAAACAATAGGAAAGATAAATCATTCAGTACAATTTTTATTCACAAAAGATGTACATTTATAGTACAATATGGTGACCGTTGGGATTCACATCCCAAGGTCCCTTGGACTGCTTTGTCCATTCGGCTTCCACGCTAACCCTTTAGGATTAGGTGTCCAACAAGATTGATACAAACTCCCATCAACAACAAGAAATTGAAGTTGAGGATGATTCACATCAAGTGTTCAATTCAGGAGAAGATTTTCGTGAAGATACAAAGGTTCAGCTAGCTCTACCCAAACCCATAATTAGCCCTTGGGAAGAGATTGCTAGTAACAAGCATAAAATCGATCTTGGATATGACAAGGATGTGTCCTTTAATATTCCATATTTCTCAAACCCCTTCAAATTTTAGAGTGTTGGATTTATTTAGGACAAATCATCTTAACTCGCTCCTTGTCCACAAGTACAAATTGTCAAATGCCAACACCATAATCGAGTTGGCCATGTGAAGTATCAATTTTTTTAAACTTTACTCAATTGAGAATTGTTATAAAAATACTCATCATTCGAATATATGCTACAGAAATAAGCATCTTTCAAGAAAGATATTCACATTAGATGGAACACTTCCTGGTAATGAGCTTCAATAGCTAAGAAAATATTTTTATCACACCACAAAACTTTTTCTCAAGTATTGACAAATCTTGCAATTGAGATTTCTTCATCTTCTCACCTTATATCTTTTAGGGGGAATTTATGGTTATATACAAGCTTTAAATGTACATCAAGTGAGATTGAGCCTGTTTCTTAAGCCTAGAGCCACAGTCAACCATACCCAAATTCATAATTGTAGCCAGAGAGAGAGTCATGCCCCATGAACATGAATTTTGGTTTGTCGACTTCCTTAAACCACCATAGGTTGAGACATCAATGGTCTCTCTTTTCTAAACACTTCCTCTAGCAGAATAATTCATCTTTAGCCATATTTTGAACAGTTATAGGAACTACATGAAGTATTCTACATTGAGACCTCAATGGTCTCCTTTTTCATAAAATTATAGAGCACTTCCTCTAGCAGAAGACTTCAACTTCTAACCATATTTGAAATTGTTCTAGGAAATGCACTAAGAATTCCAGAGTTGGTGGTCATCCTTAAAACAACATTAATTGAGACATTGAGTTCTACCACCTTATACCATTATTTTAGACAGCACAGTCTGTCAATTTCTACCATGCATTTTTTTTATTTCTTTTTATTTCAACTCTCTTCTTGGACTCATATATACCCCTTCGAATTAAGGGGAGGATGTTTAACACCTAATCCGCTAAGCGTTATGGTGTGGAATGTCAAAAATCATTGGAATCGAAGAGACCACTTGGAATATGAAAACCAAGGGTCATAATAGGATGTGGAAAGAAGAATTATAGAGGCAAGGGGAGGAACATTACCAAGGAGGAAGACATGATCTTCACTGTATACATTTCAACATAAGTGGACATAATGCATCCAAATGCAACCTCTCTTGGGAAAAAATTAAGCATGAAAGAAATGAAGAGAAGGGTAAAACACGAGATCCACAGAAAGGTAGAGAACCTAAATACACTCATTATGTTGTGGCACATTGTATTATTGGATTAATTGAAGACCTATTTAATACTTCATTTGCTTCATGGAAATACGCATGGTTTCTTGACATAGGTGAAACCCACCACATGACCTTTCATGAGGATTTATTTGAAGACTTCAATGAAAATGTACATGCAGTAGTATACTTTGTAGACAAATCAAAGATCAAGCCAACCATACTTAGCACCATCAAGATTAAACTACTTGGTCTCCCTGACTTTCTTTTGCACGATGTTTGCTACCTCCTAGACTTGCAGAGAAACTTGTTGTCCTTGGTTCACATTTGCCAAGAAGGACACTCCATTCACATGTCTAATGGAAAATTTGATGTGAGAAAAGTATCAGACAACTCACTTGTCATGACGGGAATAGAAGAAAAAATACTCTTGATGTTGCAAGGAACATACGCTCGTGTGCATAACTATACATACAATTTCAGTATGATGAAGGTACATTGCCATCCAATCCCTTATGTCATGTTAGATTTGGACATCTAAACTATGATAATCTTTGTTTATTAAAGAGAAATGGTGAGACTAGTTTTGGAACCATTCCTAGGAAATTGAAGCAATCTGATGTTTTTATCTTAGGATGATGCAGGAGCACCCAGCATCAAAGCGAGCAAACATGGGCCACGGAAGCATAACAAAGGAAACTTTGCTTTAAAGCAGAAAAAAATAGATTTAAAGCGGATAACGCAGATTTAAAGCATGCATGCGTCTTTTGTGGGAGAAAAAGGAGCGGTTCTGATCGGTTCTTCCTTTCAAACGCTTCTTATATAAGACAGAGATTGAGAGGCGGTGAGATATATTTTGTTCTGGGAGGCAATTGTGAGTGAACAAGATGTAATCGACAACGATTTGGTTCTAAGGCTGGAATGCCTTAGGACGCAATTGTTTTGTAAATATATAGAAGTATGCACAGTGTTAATTACATCTGCCTGCGTGATCATGTTCTGTGTTATTCATATATGCCTACGTGTGTGTCTTTTGTTAAAAGTTAAAATCTGTATTGTTAACTCGTTGCCCTGAATTACTGCGTAACTGTTATGTATTTGTTGACCAAATATAATTGTGTGTGGATGATGCTGTTTGGTTTAATGTCGAATTGCCTCAGTCGAACTTCGCGTCGAAACCAAAGGTAACCCATACCACTCGATGAAAATTAAGTCGGATCCAGAACTCCGATCGGAGCAGTGGAGAATTACGTCGGCATTAGATGGAGTTAGTGGATCGGCGGATCTGCTAACGTATATAGAGGTGCCATATTATATTTTAAAATCCATCTATTGCAATATACTGTATTACTATGTGGTCGTGAGGTTTTACACCTATATTGCATGCTTGTGATTATGATTAAGGAATGATCGATATTCAAATAGATCCATGGTTTAAAAATTAAAAGGGTTAAAGTTATTTAAACACTTTCGTGTAGGCTTGTGGGCCCATAACCCACAGGCCTTGGATTGAAATTTATTTGGGAATTGGGATTTTGGATTAACCCCAAAATCTCATCCCATCATTTTGGTATCAGAGCAGGGAAAGGATTCCTGAGAGAAGAAAAATGCTAGCAGAAGGGGAAAGAGGTAGAGCTATGTTAAAGTTGGAGAGTTTATGCAGATGGCGGTAGTAGAAGGTGAGAAGATTTGCAACAACCTAGAGAAGGATGCCAAAAGACCGAGTGCGGAGGGCTTGGTGAGGTATCATGTAACAGAGGAGACTGTTACTGTAGAGGTTGGTTGCAGCTCACAGAAATCATGGAAGCAGTTCTAGTGAAAGAATGCAGTGGATAAAATTGCTATTACGAAGACCAGAAGCATATGACGAGGAGGTCATAAATTTTTGTGCCTCGGGAGTTTGATGCGGGAGCACCCAGCGCCAAAGCGAGCAAACATGGGCAACGGAAGGAGAACAAAGGAAACTTTGCTTTGAAGCAGAAAAAATAGATTTAAAGCGGATAACGCAGATTTAAAGCATGCATGCGTCTTTTGTGGGAGAAAAAGGAGCGGCTCTGATCGGTTCTTCCTTTCAAATGCTTCTTATATAAGACAGAGATCGAGAGGGCGTGAGATATATTTTGTTCTGGGAGGAAATTGTGAGTGAACAAGATGTAATCAACAGCGATTTGGTTCTAAGGCTGGAATGCCTTAGGATGCAATTGTTTTGTAAATATATAGAAGTATCCATAGTGTTAATTACATCTGCCTACGTGATCATGTTCCGTGTTATTTATATATGCCTGCGTGTGTGTCTTTTGTTAAAATTTAAAATCTGTATTGTTAACTCGTTGCCCTGAATTACTGCGTAACTGTTATGTATTTGTTGACCGAATATAATTGTGTGTGGATGATGCTGTTTGGTTTAATGTCGAATTGCCTCAGTTGAACTTCGCGTCGGAACCAAAGGTAACCCATACCACCGGATGCAAATTAAGTCGAATCCGAAACTCGGATCGGAGCAGTGGAGAATTACGTCGGCATTAGATGGAGTTGGTGGATCGGCGGATCTGCTAACGTATATAGAGGCGCCATATTATATTTTAAAATCCATCTATTGCAATATATTGTATTACTATGTGGTCATGAGGTTTTACACCTATATTGCATGCTTGCGATTACGATTAAGGAATGATCGATATTCAAATAGATCCATGGTTTAAAAATTAAAAGGGTTAAAGTTATTTAAACGCTTCCGTGTAGGCTTGTGGGCCCATAACCCACAGGCCCTGGATTGAAATTTATTTGGGAATTGGGATTTTGGATTAACCCCAAAATCTCATCCCATCATAAGAATACATAAAAAATACCATTTCATGATTCTCTTTTGAGAGCACGTAAAAAGATTGAATTGATTCATTCTGACTTGTGTGACCCTATGCATGTTCCTTATGCATATGGAAATAAATACATTATTTTTATTTATGACTACACCAAGATGTGTTGGGTATATCTATTCAATAATAAATCTGAAGCTTTTGAAAATTTCAAAAAATTTCATGCATAGATTGAAAACAATACATAATATCATATTGGCTTTATTCGTACTGATAATGAAAAATAATATAGTTCAAATTAATTACAAAACTATCTTCATCGACATAGGACTCAACATCAAACAATTGTGCCTTATAATCCTCAACAAAATGGTGCAGCGGAAATGATGAACATGACAATCTTAAATATCTTTTGTTCAATGAAGTTTCTCAAAAAATTTAAGTTGATGTTCTGGGATGATGTAGTTCTAGGTGGAGTATATATTAAAAACAAATGTCCATCTCATGCTCTAAAAAACAAGACTCCTTATGAGGGATTTTCGTTCCATCTACTATGCCTTGATTCCCAAGGAATAGACAAACAAACTTGTTGCAAGGAATCAAAAATGCATGTCCTTGTGGTACTCGAATACATCCAAAGCATATCGTCTCTATGATGAAGTAAACAAGAAGTTTATATTGTTTAGAGATGTGATTTTTCTTGAATCTTTCAAGGATGGAAATGTTGTTGGGTGGCAACTTAATCACTTAGATACATTAATACATGCAAACTATTTTCAGGAATTCGATAGTGATATTCTACATCTTGAAGGGGGGATCCCTATCTTGGATAAATTTGTGGAATCTCCTTTGGAAGCACTCCCTCCCCTAACGAAACTCCAACCACTAATCAAGAGGACACTTTGAGTGATGTTTTTGAGATAATTGGAAGGATAAATATTCATTTAGTGCCATATTGGCCAACCAAACAACATGGGCCATCTCAGAAAGGTCCTCCAAAATGGCTCCCTAAGACACTTGAAAGTCTTCATCTTGATGAGGTTGGAAAGACATGAATGAGAGGTTCTACTAAGTAGAATGGAGGTGATGTAGATGATTCTATTTTAGTTATTAATATGGATGTTTCTTATGATTGTGAACTTTGTCAACTAATTTTGAACCAACTTCCTTTAAAGAAGTTGCTTCTCATGATGAATGGAAAGAAGCAATGCATAAAGAGTATGGTTCTCTGATAAATAATGGATCCTCGATGCTAGTGGACCTTCCATTTGGAACCAAACCAATTGGATACAAGTGGGTATTGAAGAAAAAGTATAAATCATATGTCTCGATTGATAAGCATAAAGCATGGCTCATGTCAAGAGTATTTTCCCAAAAGGAAAGGTTCAATGATGCAAATACTTTTGTCCCCAGAGAAAAATGGGCAACCATTTTGACTCTCTTTTCCTTGGGAGCTCAAATCGATTAAAATTCCATCGAATGGATGTAAAAACTACCCAATTGAATGGATATTTTAATGAAAATGTTTTGATGTCTTAACCAAAAGGATTTTATGTCAAAGGACAAGATCATAAAGTATACAAGCTTATCAAATCCTTGCATCGCCTCAAACAGGCACCATGAGCCTGGTATGAGAAATTGACGGAGAATATTCTGAAACTAAATTTTAAACATTATGATATTGATGATGAAACTTTATTTGTTAGGAAATTTGGTAAAATAATTGTCTATCTTGTGGTGTATGTAGATCATCTATTGATGTTAGGGAATAATGAAAATTATACTACATCTGTAAATAAAGAATAGTGTAAAGGATTTGAGATAACATATTTGGGATATGTTCACTAATATATGGGTATTGAAGGAACCCAACATCATAAGTTTATATTCCTCTCTCAAAAGAAGTACATTGGAAATTTGTTAAACAAATTTGGCCTCGCATAATGCAATTCTTTATCCATTCCAATGGAACAAAATTTAAAGCTCACATCCAAAGATAGAAATGAATATGAGGATGAAACTAAGTATAAACATATCGTAGAATGTATTAACTACCTCACTACTACTAGACCAAACGTTTCCTTTGTTGTGGGAATCGTTTCTAGGTTTATGTTAAAACCTTGTGAGTGTCATTGGTTTGCTGCAAAAAGAGTTCTAGAAGGGAATTTAATACTTTGGATTCAAATATACACAAGTGGATGAATTCAACTTTATTTGATACTCTAATTTAGATTTTGATGGAGATAAGGAAAAGGGAGTGTCTACTTCAGGTTATGTTATGAGTCTTGGATTAGGAGCTATCTCTTGGAGGTTATGAAAACAATGAGTTCCAGTATATTCCATAAAAGAGGAAGAATATGTGGCAGCTATAGAAGCAACCAAGGAGATCGTGTGGATTAGGAAAATTCTCTAAGATTTGTAGGAGAAACAGGTGCATTCTACTCCTCTTCTAATTGACAGTACTTCTATAATAAAATTGTCCGAGAATCTAACATTCCATTATTGAACTATGCATATCAATACAAAGTGTTGTTTGATTCCATATCACGTTGAGGCCAAGATTATTCACCTACGCCATTGTTATGCAACTGAGAAAATTGCAAACATCTTCACCAAAGGGCTTGGAAGATAAAAGTTTTAAAGATACATAATGACACTTGGGCTTACAAACACCCATTTAGATTAAGGGGTAGGGGGAATGTTGACACCTAATCCTCCAGGATTGCGCAAATAATGTAAATATGTAAATGAAAAATAAGACGATGAATAGATATTGGAATGTGAATCTCAAGGGTTCCTCTCTCCTAGGTATATATCAATGTTCTTTCTAATGAAAACAACACAATTCGTGGAATTACCAAATTGCCTACCTTGAAATTCATTTTCACTTTACCCTAGAAACTTGAATTTTAAATTGTATATTAATTTTTACTTTACCATAAAAAGTCTTAATTTTTAAGTTGACATTGTTACAATGCTATGGGCCAATATGAATACCACATCAGAAAAAAACATAACTGATTTTGTATGACACTGGTTCATATAATATTTTTTAATAAATTAATTTAATTAAAAGAACAAAAAGAAAACCTAATTACTTTGAAGATAAAATTCAACCTTTAATTCAAGTAAAAATAAAAATAGTTTTTTTGCCTCTCCAAAAATATTTATACCTAAAAATAAAATATTAATTTTTGAATCTTAGTAAAAAATAATTTATTAATAATTCTTTTAACATCATTTTGTTACCTAAAACTCAAATTTCATTCACAAAAATTTAGAAACTTAATTAATTAAAATTATATAAAAATAATTGAGAAAAATTATAATCTAACATTGCAGATTTTACTATTTATTTATTTTTAATCTTGTAATAAACTAATTGAATACAAATATTGCGGGTCGTGCTTTTGTGTCAATTTGTTGCCACCAATTTCCTTGTGTTTAGTCTAGTAACAAGATTAGTTCTCTAGCTAAGGATGCTGAGTTAATGTACTCGTTGGTGTTCTTGTTGTTTCCAAGTGACTCTACAAGGTTAAAGGGCATTGACTCGCTAAACTTCTCAGGTTGTCTATTTTTAAAACCACGGTTATTTCCCATACTATTTTTCTGCCACAAGCAATTGAAAATTATCAAGGGTCACTACAATCCACGGTTTGTTACTGTTCATTCTTTGAAAATTATCGAGGGTCACTACAATCCACAGTTTATTACTCTTCATACTTAGTGAAAATTTTAACTTAACTCAGGGTTATGTATTACAAGGGTTTTAGTTGTTTTGCATATTGTCTAGTACGGTGCTCTGGGTTTTGGGGATGAAATAATTTTTTTGGGGAGCATTTCACCTTATAGCTCTATGTGTCCCTTTCAAAACCTTGGGGCAGTTAACAAAAGGCAAGGTCTGCACATCTCCATGTCATTATGTCACTTGGATAGAGAATGGAAAGTTGTGAGAGAGGTGCCATAGTTGTTGCACTTCCCATTCTAGACATTTATTTGGATGGAATTCACTTCCTTCATAAATAAGAAAGTATATTCGACACCTTGAATCCTAAGAATTTGGTGATAAGGCTTATTTCTCTGATTCAAAGGTAGGTAGTCAAGATTTCAAATGGATTCCCGTCCCTATAAAATTTTGTAGAAAGAGACAAAAATAGACTGAATTTTCTACACTTTGTAATCATCAACAACTTGACACCTTATTTCACTTGGTGCTTCGTGACAAATGTGGATAATTATAATTTTTTTACAGCTCATGCGGACATTCAAGCGACTCCCAAGGAGTGTTCGTTACTGTTTGGATGACATACTCATAGATTTGCAACAAGTGGAAAAATATGTAGTGTCGGATTTCGATTCTAATTCTTAGGACTTTGCTGACACTCTTGCAGTAATCGATGTGCAACCAGTCAATCTAGCTACACCGCCCAAAATCGATCCACCACCTAATGGAGCTCCCATTTCCCCAAAATATTGATCCATCAGCTAATGGAGCTCGCATTTCCCTAGTGGTCATCTCAGACTAAGGATACTGGTTGGTCTGCAAAATTTAGTTTTGGCTTTCTCTTGAGGGTCGACTATGCACTAGTGGCTTCGATGGATAACATGACATCGATCTAGAAAACTGATGTATTTTTTTGTATTGGATGACATTCTCCTTCTAGTTTTTCAATTTTGCACCCAAATCTTATTACTTTTTGGTTTTGGAATATGTTTATTACTATGAGGGTAATGTTTTGTAAAGTAGTGATGGTGATCTAATTTTAGTCTTTCTTTTTCTTTATTTTTTCTTTTTTCTTTCTGATTTCAAGAAACTTTTTTAGTTTCATTCCGTGATTAATCTTTTTTTATAATCATGTTCTCAACTTAAATTTTTTAATACCAATTAAAAAAAATATTGAAATCACTCTCACTGTAAATATGAAAATAGTTAAAATTGTTAATTATATTTTGAAATCAATTTAAATTATAATTATTAATTATATTTTAAAGAACATTTTTTTTTATTATTTTGAATAAAAATACATGATCATGCTTTTCAATTTTTAAAATAACTTTACCAAAATCCGAGTTATAAACATTTTTACTCAAATAATAATTTTCATGCAATGTTAATAAATATTTTAAATTTGTAATATTTCAATTTAATTAATAAATAATGATTTTTTAAAACCATAAAAAATTAAATTTTAAAACTAATTATTTTTATTAAATAAAAAAAATATTAAAATTAAATCCATTATTCAATTAAACAAAATTAAGAATTGGATAACACTTTTTAAAAGCAATTATATAAACCAACATTGATTCCGCCTAACATTATCACTGGTCATTAATTAGTTTTCTACCTACGTTTCTCAACAAATAATAACTATATATATATTATATATATAGTATATAGTCCTATCCTGCGTGCTTGAATTCAATTAAATTAATACATTATCAGTTAAAAGATATAAAGTTTATTTTTTTTAATAATATATATTTTTCCAAGGATGTAAGTTAAATGAATGGTAAGTTAAATGAATAATAAATATGGATATCTTTAGGATACTTAATTCTGAAAATAGGGTTGGCAAGAGTCCTCCGAACATTATCACTGTCATGAATATTGTTTTCTACCTACTTTCTCAAGAATATATATATATAAAGCCTATCCTTACGTTGCTTGAATTCAATTAAATTAATACATATGGTTAAAAGGATACAAGTTAAATTAATATATATTTTTCTAAGGATGTAAGTTAAATGAATGGTAAGTTAAATGAATAATAAATATGGATATCTTTAGGATACTTACTTCTAAAAATAGGGTTGGTAAGAGAATTCAAATTTTAGATTTAGAAATTGATTACATAAATAAAATAAAAAGTTTTCAATAATAAAAATATATCTATATTATAATAAAAAGCATTAAAATCTGGCACCTCTTTTCAATAGAAACACCACGAACAGTGTCTAATTTGAGAGGAGTTTACATGCTTGTCTGTTTCTTTTTCTTCTGAAATATTTATGATAATGTGTTAAATTAAATATATTTTCAGTTTTGTGAATTAAAATTTATTTTTAATTATTAAAATGTATTTTTAAATATTATAAATAAATTTAATATTATAAAGAAAATTGATATTAAAAATTATATAATGTTCAAAATTTAATTTTATAATTTTAATGATATTTATCTAGTTTTAAATAAAATTTAAATAAAAAATATCCTTCCATAAGCAAACCAAAATATGCTGACAACCCGTTAGAACAAAAATCATGTCTCAAAATCTGACATGGTGATAACTAGTTACAAGCAAATTTCTGAGTGTGTTAAACTGATAGGTTAAAGCATAAACATGATTGCTAATTATTCAGTTTCATCCCCATACATAACACATAAATAAATAAATAAAAGTAAGTTTAGGTAAGCTCTGGAATGTCCCCTAACGGTGTTTTCCATCTACCCCTGTTGCATCTTCTTGTCGCAAAATACTCTTCTTTACCCACCTTTCATGGGCGGCATTGAAGCAGCAATACACGTTGCAATGAACTTTCCTTCGTACAACGATCCAAAAGAAAGGCTTGCAGTTCTCGCTTCGAGATTACTAGCTTAACCCTCATTTTATCGCTGCCATCCTGCAACCAATCAACTGAAAGTTCCTTCGGATCTCTGAACTCTTCAGAGACCGTTCCGGAACGAGATTTGATGCAATTACACATTAATGAATGCTAATTGCAGAGAGAATTCGTTGGCAGGGCCACCAATTAAATTCGTAAGAATCTATGGCCTCTCGTATTTAGCAGTAGCGATAGAATAAGGTATCCCGAGAATGAGATTTGTGTGTGAGAGGACAAGTATATGTGGTAGGGGTAGACGTAGGACGGTGACAGATTTTTAATGCGGAGTCCGCAATGTCCGCCATTTCAGTTTTATACGGTGTCCTCTAGTTTTCCACCACCATCTTGAACTGGGGCTGTAAGTTTCCGAATACTAAGATTCTTATATTAATGGGAGTGATAAAAGAGTTTCTTAATATAATGATTGATGGAGAGGCTATTGGCCAAGTTTTTCTTTGTAGATTGGTTACACATAAATTCTAAGTAATAATGATGATTTCTTAAATCATTTTCATAAATAAAATTATTCAAAATTTTCGTAATAATATTTTATTTATATGTAACATGAAAAATCACTGCCCATTTTAATTAGAGTCATTTTATTAAAGTAATTTTTTATTACAACAATGATATATAAAATAATTATGATTATTGGTGATTATTGATTAAGTTAAAATAGTTTATTAATGTTATTATATTAGGTTAATTAAAGGATAAGAAAAATATTGGTTTTATAAATAAAAAATTTATTATATTAATTTTTGAAAAGAAAGTGTGGTGTGATAAATAGTCAAATAAAAAAAGAAAATTAAGATGGAGAGGATTGAGTTTAGTAGTAAGGGTTAGTTTAATTGATCGAGAGTTAGATGTGAAGTTCTTTGATATTGTTCCAAGTTGTTTTAGATTACCTTGGGGCTAGGCATTGTAATCAGGGTTTTCCATCTATGTTATTGTTGATCACAAGTTCCACCCATTTAGATTCCCTTAGGACTAGGGGTTGTAATTAGGGTCAACCATTTACCTGCCTTACCATCTAGGAAATGTAGGGAAGTACTCTATAATGCTTTCATTCCAAGTAAAAAAAACCATCACTAAATATATAATAAAACTCTTTATAATGTTTTAGAATGAAAGAGTTGATCAGCCTTATTACACTAGGATTGACTGGAAAAAAAAAAAAGTTTTATTTTAATACTCTATATATATTAAAATTAAATTTTAATTATTAATGTTCTTTCAAATGAAAACAACTTTTATATTTTTTCAAATAATATTTTATTTTTAAAATTCCATATAACCAATTAATCTATTTAATAGAGATCTTATGATACAAGATTAAATACAAATAAAAAAAACCATCACTTAAACCATTCCTAATAATTATTATATTATATTTAATATCTACATTTTCATTTCTAAAATACATAAATTTTATTGGTTATAAATATAGCATTAAAACATGTTACTTCCAAAACATTTCTGATTTTATTATGCTAAATTATATATTTTACATATTCATTTTCAAAATACAATAAATTTTATATTTCAGTTTAAAAATAGAACCACTAACCTTTAACTATGATTAGATTTCATACTCACCATGTTTTTAAATTTATATTATATATTATATTATTTATGTTAATTATAAATATTTTCAATTATAAAATTTAATTAAAAAAAGCATTATCAAACTTCTTTATTATTTTTATATTTAAGATTTATTAAATATTTAAATATAATTAATTTTAAAAAACAAGAAAACTATAATATAAGAAATTTTGATGGATGATAAATTATAATAATTTTTTTGCTCATAGAGATTTTACCTCACTATCCTATTCTAACTCTAACTCCATTTACTATAGTCTGCCGTGAACAACATGCTTAATTAAATTGAACAATTATATTCATCACCTCAGCGTACTCCATCTTCTCTCTATTAGTAAGGTGAGTCCCAATGTTTTTTCTCCACCTCATCTGAATGACGATATTCTGATCTTTGATGCTTCAATTTTGGAGTCTTAATATTGTCTGGTTAGTGTAAGACAAATTGACACGACCAACCTATTTTATAATAGTATATTTTATAGGTTTTATAAAAACTAATCATTCTAGACCTGATATAATTTTGATGAAATATAATCTTTGGAGTCTTCATATTGTCTGGGTTGGACGTGGCCCCTATTTAGTGTAAGACAAATTGACACGATAAACTTATTTTATAATAGTTATAGGTTTTATAAAACTAATCATTGTAGACTTGATATAATTTTGATGAAATATAAAATTTTGGTGAAATATAATCTTATAATTCAAATTTTTAGCACAACTTAAAGTTGGCATTACTCTTGAAATTTATAATTGTATAACATTATACTAAAAACTGTTCTTATCTTATATTTTGTGTTGTAACAATTAAAAATCTTAAATTACGGAATATACATAAATAAAAATAATAATTTAAATACATAATTATAATAGGCCTGGTCAACTAGACCCTGTAGTGTGTTTGCAAGAATTATTAAAGTGCAATTAAAATGATACCCTAAATATAGGACATCACTTTTAAGGTTTTTGTATGTTTCATTACCCCTCGCTGTTAGCGTTGTGTATGCATTGGATAGTAGTTAATGTGCACATGGCCCCCAGCGGGATAGTCATCCATGGCCAGACCTTGGTTAACTAGCCTTTGTATGTTGGAACATGCGGCATGCCGGTAGCCGATATTGTTGCATGCGTCTACTAGTTGGTGACGATTCTTTGCAACACTTGTATCATTTCACACCCTTTGATCTTTGCTACGCAATCTGACGGTGTGGAGGGTTTATGGTTTAACCCCCTAACCAATTTTCTGTGTCCGGAAGATGGTAGAGTCATTTGTTGTCTTTGATCCTTAGTGTCACGCCCCTACACTAGTGGTAATCTTCCAACCACTTGTAGCGAAGTGCAGCACCACCGAACACTTTCTTTTCACCAATACTTATGTTCATGGACTATGCCTTAATATTTGATACTTAGTTTATTTTTCGTTACCAAGTATTATGATTAGCCTTTATACTAATGAACACCCATACACATTCATTATCCACAGCAATTAACACATATACACAATTGCAACAGTATAAAGGGAGGGCCAACTCCTTGATATGAGTCTGCTCAATATCAATATAATTTTCAACTTTCATAAGAATACAAGTTAGACCTTAGAAACCCTAAGTTTACACTTAGCTAAATTTTCAACTATGTCGTTTGCCCAACTCGTGCGCTCCTCGTCATAATCGTGTCGCCACACCCAGGCGCCCTCCGCATGAGTCACACCTTCGTTTTGTCAAACCGGCACACCACTATCTCATTGTGCATTATGCGCCCTCACCTAGGGTCGCCCACCGCATGAGTCACTGTTTCCTTCGTTCAGGCATGCATGGTGTGCCATCACCCGGTTGCCCGTCCACATGTCCTACCCGTTCACCATTCATTCCATCGGCATGCGCATCCATCGTGCCGCCTCACCCGACTCACCAACTGCCGAAATCTTCTACCCAACACTCACCCGAACTTCCTTGTTGCACAAGCCATCCGACCGCACTTGCCCACCGTGCACGGCGTGCCCTCACCTAGGTCGACATTCAATCGAATGAGTCACCATCGTGCAGGCCTGCCCACTGTCCAACCGAAGTCACCCGAACGTTGTTCTTCTGCGTGTAGTCCACTTGAACTGTGAGCACATAAACCTGTGCCCTTCGCACCTCTTCGACCTGCGCCTAACTCGCACCTCCAACCTAAGCTTTTAGATATGAACTATGTTGTCCGAATGATGACTCCATTCGTCCATCCACCCACCTATGTATATGGGCAGTGGCAAAGTCATGCCTACCCGGTCGACCTCCAAACTTCGCCTGGCCAAATTATCCATAGTGTGTTGTCTCGCCCATGAGGTGGGTTGGCCCACCCAACTCATGGGAGTATCCCCTCAACTCGCCCAATGCCTATTGTAAGGACCTGCAGTCCTTGGCATGCCCACCCCATGTGTGACGGAGCTTCGTGATTAACGAGTGAAGGTGAAAGTGCGAAATGCGAGCTCTACAACCAAGTGCACAAGGAACATAGTTATAATGTGCATGAGAAGTGGAGGGCGAGCTTGTTTATACGGTGGATAGCGTGGGCATTCACTTGGTAAAGCCAATAGTTGAAGGATTACGTTTGGAGCGTTGGCCGATGGGCCGACCACATGGAAAGGTAATTGAAGGGCATCGGTTGATAAGAAACAAGGGTTGGCCAAGAGGTGGCAAGACACACACACGCAGTGTATATATTGGCGCGTTGGTGATTCATTTTGGCAATCGATCTTCGAACTCAAGCAAGAAGGAGAAGTGCGTAGTTCAAAGGTGAAGTCGCAGCTTGAAAGGTGAGGCGTAGTTCTATGCGCCCAGCCTTGGAGAAGGCCGCATGGAGGTGAAACGCACGGGTCTTAAGTCTTGGACGAGAGCGTGGGCAGGAGCGCTTGTCGTTCGGACGAAGGAGCACAGGTGAGACTTGGTGAAGTCGCCCAACGTGCAAACATAATGCAATGGTGTTGGTGTGACCGCCGTGCGAAGGGGAAATGAGGGTGTCTAGGTGACTTGATGGAGTCACCCGCCCATCGTGCACAAGGTTCGGTTGTGAAGTGTGGTAGGCAGCTCGTGTGAGGGCACGCCTGCCTAGCTTGGGAAAAGAATCTTGGTTATCACACAGAGGTGTGAGAAGTTGTAATTTTGGCTAAGTATGAAACTTGGTATTTGCAAGTATACTTGTAAAGCTTTTTAACATTGAGAGATTGTATAATATATTATTCAAGTAGACTCATTGTTCAGGGAGTTGCCCCTCCCTTTATACTGTGCAATTGTGTTCTCTTGTATAATTGCTCATGATAATGAACGTGTATGGGTGTTCATTGGTATAAAGGAAACATAATAATACTTGGTTGCGAAAAACAAACTAAGTAGGATATAGGGTTAGGCGTAGTCCATGAAAATAAGTATTGGTGAAAAGAAAGTGTTTGGTGGTGCTGCACCTCACAAAGAGCAGTTGAAAGACTACCGTCGGTCTGGGGGCGTGATAGGTGGTATCAAAGCTCAGTGAAGAGCTTATCAGAGCAAGGTTGCTCGTGATGAAGTGGCTGAGGAGCTGGTGAACAGGTTCAGGTGTTGAAGCATTGAAGCTAATACACATTGACAGGTGGTCATGAAGCTCACGGTTGAAGCTTAGAAGTTGGTAGCAGTGAAGTAGATACTTGCAGGTGAAGGAAGCTATTTCACATACAAGTGGAACAAGAGCTAGTTTAGGGTGCAGGAAACATGGTGAAGCTGTTGGATGGTTGAAACTAGATCGCAAAGAAGGAAACTGTTAGCAATGGTAGGTGAATCTCGCGTGGGATCTAGCCATGTTACAAAGGATGCTTTGCTAGCTTTCATTGAAAAGGTGTTGGAAAGGATGGAGGACTTAGAGGCTTACTGGACTAAGACGATGGACTTGGTTGAGAAGGATCAAGAGGCCAATTTGAAGATGAGGGAAGAGGTCGACGAACTCCATACTCAACACCAGTACATTGATCTTATGTGTACATAACTTGAAGTGAAAGTCAAGGAGATTGAAGAGGCAAGAGATCAGGGTCTAGCAGAGATCGTGAACTTGCAGAAATCTCTTGATGAAGCCAGAGATGAGATCGCGGTGTTGAAGAAGGCCATGTAGCATAACTCAGGTGGAGGAGTGCCTCATGTGAAAATCAAGGAACCAGAATCTTATGATGGTACAAGGAGTGTGAAAACTCTTGGCAACTTTCTCTGGGACATGGAGAAATACTTGGAACGATTGGGTCTATCCGATGATGAGACAAAGGTGAAGGTAGCTGCTCAGTTCTTGACAAAGGATGCTAAGCTGTGGTGGCAAAGGAGGATGGATCAGATTGCCAATGGCAGTGTTGGTGACATTACTTCATGGGATGAGATGAAGAAGGCTTTGCAGACCCATTTCAGTCCTCAGGATGAAACGTGGGAAGCAAGGATGAAGATTAAGTTCATAAAGTAGACGGGGAACCTACAGACATATCAGCAGGCGTTTGCAAGTGCGATTCTAAAACTTCATGACATGGTGGAGAGGGACAAATTGTTCAACTTCATTATTGGATTGAAGCCTTGGGCATGCAATGAAGTGAAGAGGCAGAAGATTAAAACACTTGAGGAAGCTTTTGCTGCTGTGGACAAGTTGGTGGAGCATTATGATGAGACTTCTAATGATAGGAAGAAGAAGTCTGATAAGCCGAAAGAGAAGAAGAAGGATGATGCTTCGAAATCAGATGATGAGTCAAAGACGAAGAAAGCCTTGAAGTGTTGGATATGTGATGAACCGCATATGGTGGAGAATTGTGCTTCTAGACCGAAAGCGGTCGCTATTGTACAATCTAATACGAAGAATGAAAAAGCTTATGTGGGGATGATGCAGATACTTGGTGCTGCTACTGCTACAAAAGTGGTGTCTCGAAGGGATCCTGACAAGAACAGGTTGGAGTATGTTCAGATGAATATTGGGGGTGCTGATATACTCACTATGGTGGATAGTGGGGCTACTCACAACTTCATGAGTGAAGATACTTCAAGAATGATTGGGCTGAAGTTTGTACCGGTGAAGGCAAAAATGAAGACAATAAATTCTCCTCTTGATTGTGTTCTTGGTGTAGCTAAAAAGGTGGACACAACAGTAGGTGAGTGGACATGGAGAGTCGACTTCACTATAGTGCGAATAGGTGACTATGAAGTTGTGCTGGGGATGGAATTCTTGAAACAATTTGATGCTATGATTGTTCCACATTTGAAGAGGCTATACATTTATGATGGAAGGGAGGATGTACCCATTGGTGTTCCAACCATTGGAGTGACAAAGCCTAATTGTAAGTTGGCAGTGATGCAAATGGAGGATGAGAAGTGAATGGAAGATATGAGTAAGCGCTTGTGTATGGTTGAGACAAAGCTTACCGAGCCATCATTGGTCATCAAGACACTTTCTGATAATATCTTGGATTTGTTAAGAAGGCAAGAAGTGATTGAGGATGATGATGATGATGAGGAGACTTATGTGAGGCCGAATGTTTGAGAGGAGGATCGGGTCACTTATCTACAAAGGATGGAGATAGAGAATCCTGACAGATGGATCGAGATTGTTAGTGAGGTTGAGCCTTCAAGCTCTACTCCCTCCACATCTTCTTAGAGGACATAGAAGATGGGGCTCATTGTTAGCTGTGCATGGTAGTGAGTCCTTAAAGCAAGTTGAGTAGGTATGACAGATGGTGTAGGAATGGCTTGGCATTAGCATCATGACATGTTGCAGATGGAATGGAGTTTCCATGGATCTGAGCATCGGCGAGATTCTTGGTGAGTGCAGGAGGTGGCAGGATTTGAGATAGACTGGTGAAGGCATAAGGATGGACATTCTTATGATTTGAGCGTGGCAATTGGACTGATCACCGACTAGTTCAAGTCATGAGGGCTAGAAGTGTACCAGGGAGATGTTGGCATCAGGCAGGCAGGAAGGATGATAGTTCACAAGATGGGATGACACATGATGGAGATGGAAGTTCTACATATGTTGGAGGAATGTTTGCAGTATGTGGAGGAGTTGACATCATGGACTGAGGATGAAACAGTTGTTGATATTGATCTTGGTGAATGGATACCAAGATTGGATGTTGTTGAGGATGACAACGATTTCAGGTGGAGGAGGATGTAAGGACCTATAGTCCTTGGCATGCCCACTCAATGTGTGACGGAGCTTGGTGATGAATGAGCGAAGGTAAAAGTGCAAAGTGCAAGCTCTATGACCAAGTGCGCGAGGAACATAGTTATAATGCGCATGACAAGTGGAGGGCGAGTAGGCGAGACTTGGTGAAGTCGCCCGGCATGCAAATATAACACAGTGGTGTTGGTGTGACCACCATGTGAAGGGAAAACGAGGGTGTCTTTGTGACTTTGTGGAGTTGCCCGCCCATCATGCACAAGGTTTGGTTGTGAAGTGTGGTAGGCAGCTCGTGTCAGGGCGAGCCCACCCAACTTGGGCAAAGAATCTTTGTTATCACAAGGAGGTGTGAGAAGTTGTAGTTTTGGAAAAGTATGAAACTTGGTATTTCCAAGTATACTTTTAAAGATTTCTAACATTGAAAGATTGTATATTATATTATTCGAGAAGACTCATTATTCAGGGAGTTTCCCTTCCCTTTATACTGTGCAATTGTGTTCTCTTGTATAATTGCTGATGATAATGAATGTGTATGGGTGTTCATTGGTATAAAGGAAACATAATAATACTTGGTTGCAAAAACAAACTAAGTGGGATATATGGTTAGGCATAGTCCATGAACATAAGTATTGGTGAAAAGAAAGTGTTCGGTGTTGCCACATATCGCCAAGAGGGGTTGAAAGACTACAACCATCCTGGGGTCGTGACACCTATAAACTCACCTTTAGTCTTGTTCACTTCGCATTTTCCATAAGTCTCTCACTCGCACTTCGTACGACGATTTGAACTCAGACCGTAGGTCCTTAGATCCTCCTCCACCTAAAGTCACTGTCGTCCTCGACAATATATCATCCTGGTAACCAACTATAACCAAGATCATCATCTCATCCTTGGTTCATGATATCAACTAGTACATACAGTGCAACATCCCTACAATATATGCAAAATGACTACCTCGACCATGTGTCGTCCCATCCTATGAACTGTCATCAAGATAGTCCAACATAATACCATACATCTCTCTGCACACTACTAGCCCCTATGACTCGAACTAGTCGGGTGATCAGTCCAACTGTCACGCTGAAATCATAAGAATGCACACCCTTATGACTACATCATTCTTTTCTCAGACTCTGCCACATCTTTGACTGACCAAGAATCTATCCCATGCTTAGGTCCTTGGAGACTCTATCCCATCTGCAACATGCCATGATGCTAATGCCATGCCACTCTTGCATCATCTGTCATATCTGCTCAACCTTTTTTAAGGACTCACTGCCATGAGTAGCTAACAATGAGGCCCATCTTCTAAGTCATATAAGAATATGTGGAGGGAGTAGAGCCTGAAGGCTCACCCTCACTAATAAGCTCAATCCATCTGTCAGGATCTTCTATCTCCATCCTCTATAGATATGCAACCCAATCCTCCCCTAGACATTTGGTCTCACATAGACATCGTCACCATCATCATCCTCAACTTCCTCTAGCCTTCTCAACAAATCCAAGATACTATCGGATAGTGTTCAGATAACCAATGACTGTTCAGTAAGCTTTCCCTCAGCAGTAGACAACCACTTACACACATCATCCATGCACTTTTCATCCTCCATCTCCATCACCGCTAGTTTACAATCAGGCCTTGTCACACAAATGGGTACATCCTCCCTTCCATTGTAAATGTACAGCTTCTTCAAATGTGGAACAATAATCGCATCATATTGTTTCAATAATTCCATTCCCAACACGGCTTCATAGTCATCAATCCACACTATAGTGAAGTTAACTTTCCCGGTCCACTCACCTATTGTTGTGTCCACTCTTTTGACTACACCAATCATGGAATCAGGAGGATAATTCATTGTCTTTATCTGTGCCTTTAGCAGTACAAACTTCAGCCCAATCCTTCTCGCAACATCCTCACTCATGAAGTTGTGAGTAGCCCCACTATCCACCATATTCAGCACATCAACACCCTCAATCTTTATCCAAACATACTCCTAGCTGTTCCTTTTTGGATCTCTTCGAGAGACCACTTCCGTAGTAGCTACAACTCCAAGTATCTGCATCATCCCCACATAAGCTTCTTCTTTCTTCATATTAGACTGTGTAATAGTAGCCACTTTCGCTCTGGAAGGACAATTCTTCACCTTATGTGGTTCAACACATATCCAACACTTCAATGGTTTCTTCATCTTTGTCTTCTCATCCGATTTCGAAGCATCATCTTTCCTCTTTTCTTTCGGCTTATCGAACTTCTTCTTTTTCTCATCAGAAGTTTCATCATAATGCTCTACCAGTCGATCCATAGTAGCAAAAGCTTGCTCAAGTGTCTTAATCTTCTGCCTCTTCACTTCATTGCATGCCCAAGGTTTTAGCCCAATGATAAAGTTGAGCACCTTGTCCCTTTCTGCCATGTCCGTAGGTTGCAGAACTGCACTTGTAAACTCCTGCTAATATGTCTGTAGGTTCCCTGTATGCTTAATAAACTTAATCTTCATCCTTGCTTCCCATGTTTCATCCTGAGGAATGAAGTGGTTCTACAAAGCCTTCTTCATGTCACCCCATGAAGTTATGTCATCAGCACTACCATTGGAAATCTTATCCATCCTCCTTCACCACCACACCTTAGCATCCTTCGTCAAGAATTGAGCAACTACTTTCACCTTTGTCTCATCATCAGATAGACCCAAGTGTTCCAAGTATTGCTCCATATCCCATTGAAAGCTACGAAGAGTTTTTGCACTTCTTGTACCATTATGAGATTCCGGTTCCTTGATTTTCACATGAGACACTCCTCCACTTGAGTTGTGCCTCACAGGCTTCTTCAACACCGCTATCTCATCTTTCACTTTGTCAAGAGATTTATGCATGTTCAGGATTTCTACCAAACCTCGGTCTCTTGCCTCCCCAATCTCCTTGACTTCATCTTCAAGTTGTGTACACTTAAGATTAGTGTACTCATATTGAGTCTAGAGTTCATCGAGTTCTTCTCTCATCTTCGCATTGGCTTCTTGATCTTTAATGACGTCAACCATTCTCGAAGTCCAGAAAGACTCCAAATCCTCCATCCTTTCAAATATCCTAATTATGAAAGCCTCGGTTGCATTGTGGCTAGATTCACCTGTCACAACATGAGTTTCACCAGCCATCTCTACCATTGGCTTCCTTCCTTGTGATCTACTATAGACCATCCACCAGATTCCCAAGTTTCCTACAAAAATGAACTTGCCCTTGATTTCACTTGTATGTAAGATCAGCTTACTTCAACTGCAAGTCACTTTTACCAGCTCAACCATGAGCTCCCTGATATCACTACACGATACTAGATCTTTCGCAAATCCTCTTTGCACTTCACCAGGTTTTCTGCAAAACCTGGACTAGCTCCAATACCAACTGTCACGAAGTGACAGTGGGATTAGCTCCTTTCACAAATCCCCTTTTGCATTTCACTAGGTTTCCTGCAAAACCTGGACCAGCTCTGATACCAACTGTCATGCCCCTACACTAGCGGTAATATTTGAACCACTTGTAGCAAGGTGCGGCACCACCGAACACTTTCTTTTCACCAATACTTATGTTCATGGAATACGCCTTAACATTCAATACTTAGTTTATTTTTCATTACCAAGTATTATGATTAACCTTTATACTAATGAACACACCCATACACATTCATTATCCACAGCAATTCTCACATATAAACAATTGCAACAGTATAAAGGGAGAGGCAACTCCCTCATATGAGTCTGCCCGATATCAATATAATTTTCAACTTTCATAATAATTCAAGTTAAACCTTAGAAACCCCAAGTTTACACTTAGCCAAATTTTCACCATGTCACCACACCCGGGTGCCCTCCACGCAAGTCACACCTTCGTTTTGTCAAACCGACACATCACCGTCTCATTGTCCATGGTGCGCCCTCACCCGGGGTCACCCACCGCATGAGTCACCGTTTCCTCCATTCATGCGTGCACGATGCGCCCTCACCCAGTCGCCCGTCTGCACATCCTACCTATTCACTATTCATTCCATCAACAGGCGCACCCATCATGCCCCCTCATCTGACTCACCAACTGCCAAACTCTTCTACTCAACTCTCACCCAAACTTCCTCATTGCACAAGGTAGCTGACCACACTTGCCCATCGTGCATGACGCACCCTCACCCAGGACGTCGTTTAACCGCATGAGTCACCGTCATGCAGGTCTTCCTGCTGTCCAATTGAAGTCACATGAACGTTGTTCTTTTGTGTGCAGTCCACCCGAAGTACGGGCACATAGACCTGCGCCCTTCGCACCTCTTTAACATGCACCTAACTTGCACCTCCAACCTCAGATCATAAATATGAACTGCATTGTCTAAATGATGTTTGAACTCATCCATTCGCCCGCCTATGTATGTGGGCGGTGGCAAGGTCGTGCCTACCCAGCCGACCTCCAACCTTTGCTCGACCTACTCATCCATAGTGTGTTGTCTCACCCACTAGCTGGATCGACCCACCCAACTTGTGGGCCCACCCCCTCAACTCGCCCAATGCCTATAAACTCACCTTTGGTCTTGTTCACTTCGCATTTTCCATAAGTCTCCCGTTCACATTTCGCATAGTGATAGGAACTCGGATCGCAAGTCCTTACACTTGGTGTCTTGCTGCTCTGCAACAAAATTCCTCGGTGGGTGTTTCAGGCCTATACAAGATCCATCCGTTGTTGGCCATGGGCATTATGGTCAGTCTTGCGAAAGCAGGTAACCCCAATAGCCTATTCTTATGCCATATCAATTCCCTGCACTGTGTGAGTTTGTCTTCTGCTTGGAACCTCTTCCTAGTGCAGAATTTAATTAACTGTCTCCATTGTCTAGGGGTGCCTTGATGGCCTTCCGTTACTGTGGGAAACACTCTGCTCCAACAACCAGTTCTAGAAGGTAAGCCCACAGACCTTAAAGCTTTGACGTTTGTAGAGGTTTTTCTCCTAGTTGTTTATAGATTCTTGATTCTAAAATTGTTTAATGAAGATATTTGTTACGATGTAGATGGGTTGCTCAATGTTGGAATCCTCTAGTCTCAGGTAAGAATGCTCCTCCTCTTAGCATCGTTCATTTTACACATTATTCAAGTTTGTACCCATACTAACTCCATGATTATTGGGCGTTTGTGTGCAAGTACTCTTCCATATCTATCCAATTAGTTATGTGACTAGGACAATGTCCTTTAAGGGTTTAGGAACTTACGACTTCCATGGTTATTTCCAGGTTGGAATAACTTACCTCTGGTGCATGAATATTTAGCTATTAAATGATTAACTTCTCGGCGAAAGGAACTGAGTACTGATTCGAGCCTTACACCAAGACTTGTTTAGGTTTTTCTTTTAATTAATTAACTATGTAAAAGAATGGTTAAACATTGTGCATAGCACTTGCAAGGTTGTGAACAATCGGCACTGCATTGACTGCAAGTTTTCCTAAACATTTTTTCTGTTATGCATTTTTTTATAGCTAAGTTGTACACTTGAAGGTCTTTTTGGGGTTTTTTTCATGTCGACGAACTCAGGTTGTTAAGCCATTTCGTTATGTAGAACTTTACCTTAAGTTATTATTCCAGTGAAATATATTTATATAAACTTAGTTTGTTTCATTAATTGAATGAAGGTGTAGTTATTTTGTCACTATTTAATGATGGGGAGAGGTTGCCTCTACTTCATTGCTCAGGGTAATAGCTTATCGAGTTTATCTTAGCTCTTCTAGTTATCTATTCAACATTTCCAGAATAGTTCTTTGAAAAATTGTTTTTACAGTGAATTACCTAGATTACTTTTGTAATGGTTTGTGACATATTACTCAGTTTATCTCTACAATAATCTTGTGGCATTTTAGATAGAGTATTTCTATTATGACTTTGTAGCATATTACATAGATTACTTCTACTATGACTTGTAGCATATTACACAGGTTATTTCTACTATAATATTAGCATATTGAACAGATTAATTCTACAATGCTTTTGTAGTATTTTCATACAGATTGTTTCCACTGCTTATCATAAAAATTACCCTTACAATTTTAAGAGTGCATGAGTGTTTATCTACTATATTGAGATATCTATTTGTACTTTACTTGCATTACTTGTTGTCTTTCGTGTATTGTCGTAATATACTATATACTATTTTTATTGTGAATCTGGTAATTCTATTATCTATTCCAATGTATTTGCAAGGAATTTCTGATGGAGAGGCTGCTGGCTCTAATGACAGTCTCTCCAATTTGATTGAAATATCTTCAATATCCGCCTGGCTATCCCTTGTATAGCCTTTTAGATCATCAGTCATTAAATTAATAATTTCATTCCTTTGTAAAATTCACAAACATCTATTCAATTAAATCAGATTGGAATAAATTTCCTTGGTGCACACAGTTATGGTTGAGGAACAGAGGACCTGCCCTGCTATCCCCTTCACACAGCATATATATATATGCTCACTGCAATTATAATGACAAACTCACAATCCAACTGCGGCTATGTGATCCCTGGCGATATATGATATGCACACAACAATTATAATGACAACCTCATAATCTAACTGCGGTTGTGTGATTCAGGGCAATATATGATAAGCACACAACACCTATAATGGACACTTATAAATAACCACAGCTATACAATACATGCAATATATGGATAGGTGCGCACAACAATTATAATGATAATCCACACAGTCATGCAATATATGGATAGGCGTGCACAACAATTGTAATGATAATCCACACAGTCCTGAACGCACAACAATTATAATGAAAACAAGACTGATCCATGAACAACCCAATAGTTTATACGCCCAGGTCCTAAATGGATAAAGAATTCATGAGACTGTTAGTCGACTCAAATCAATTTATTAAAATTTCAGCTGTCCACACAAACAGGGTGCAACGGTTTATATGTATTTAACTGTTGTGTTCTTCGATTATACACAACCTCTCCTCGCCTGAAAACTACACAGTCAAATCTTAATAGCCACTACACAGAACCGCATGTCTTTATCTAGTGGATTACACATAATTTTATAGCAAATATTGATACACACAGCACCATTATCTAAAAGTGTAATAATATATGCTCAGCACCATTAAATTTCAAAGGGAAATCACACAGCTATTAGAGAATCGAGCCAAAGCAACGAACAGAAGAAAATGAAAGGATAAAACAATCCCACGCATATGATCAACAACGCCAAGCCTTCAAGATAATTCCATTCAACTTTTAATCACTGGAGATGGCGTTTATACCTCTGTATTCGGAAAATGTAAAGAACGCTCCACGCATATAAAACATATGCGTTGTATGAATCTTTTGATCTGGAATTGCTCTTGCTCGAACCGATGCCAGTGCCATCACTCGATTGGATTAAGACCCATATCCTTATGTATTACATACAAGTCAATTCGCCCACGTTTGACAAGATATTCCTACCCAGTTTTCATATATATTTCACCTGCAAACGGTTGCGCCACTGATCTTAACATGCAGGTATATATCATATATATATATATAATAATATATATATATAACTTATATATATATATAATAATACTATAATATATATTTATAAATAATATATATCACATGAATTTCATTCAAACCCCATATTAAAACTGCACAATTCTCAGACCTTCGGCTATTTCAATTGCCATTCTCAATATATCATTCCATTCATTACATGAGAGAGAGAATTCATTACAAAACCACTGGCCTTGCCTGCTCTAACTAGTTTTGGCGGCCAAGTTCCTTTTCTTATTCATATGGATATCTTTCCCTATTACAAAAGCATAACTTACATAGCAAATTAGAGCATTTCTTTGTTCTTTTAACAACTAGTCTAGCCTGCTTATGCTAAATCTAACTAGAAAATGATGCATGCCTTTTTTCCTTATCTAGTTCCTAATTTTTAACTTAAAATAAACATAGAAACAGCAGGCAAAGGATCCCACTCCTTGCCTGTATATTTTCTTTTTGATTTTTGGAATAAATCAAAAGTTTTTTCCCCTTCCAAGTCACATGCTCCTGCATCAGACTCCCAAGGTAGAAAAATTCATGGTCTCCTGATCATGTGGTTTGTGGTCTTGATCTTCCTGGATCCCATACTTTGTTCTGCAACCGTCCAAATGCTTTATTCCTTTGTTGCCGTTGCATTTCTGTTGTCCTTTCCTCCATTTTCTTCTTTCTGTCAATCAGGTTCAAGTTCTGATTGATCTTGCTTGTTGCTATTTCTATTTTCCTCCATTTGGATTGTTGCATCATCAGCTGCCATATTTCTTCAATTTTTATGTCCAGCTTACTACTGTTGTCCCCAATTTCTGTTAATTCAGCTGCTACCTAGATGTTGCTGTCGCTGCCGCCATAGATGTTTCTACCTCCCAAGCTTCGTGTCCCTCTACAACATGCTTTGGCTCATCACTTGTAAACACAATCAAATTGTTAGCATTAAAATCACAAGACCCACTAGTCTTATTTGTCGATTCAGTTACCAACTTTTCTCTCTGCAGCTCCAAGTCTTTTTCAGGATTCAAAAAACTTTCACTGGCTTTCTCCTCAGCTTTCTCTGGCAATATTTCAGTATGCTGTTTTGTATTCACCATGAGACTGTCAACTAGTCTCGCCTTCTTACCATCTTCTGCTTCATGACTGTCCTTCATGAAAACTTCCCTGTCTTTTTTCCTCAGCAAATTAACCTGTGCATAAGTCCTCTGTCTCTCCAGTTCTCTTGTCCGAAGATCTAGTTTCCTGTACAATTCAATAACTTCATTAGGAGTAGATTTTGGAAACTTCACACAACTTTCCATACCTTCACCAGTGCTTGACCAATCATCAGCTGGTCCTTCTCTTTCAACATCCTGATTAGACTCCTTCGTCTTCATCTCTTTCTGAGATCTTGCTATTTCATCATTGATTTGAGCAGCCTTTTGTACATCCATCATTTGCTCCAAGTATTCCTTTCCTCCAAATAACAGAGTTTTTGAATCAATCTTCTATCCCGGTACATCTTCTTCCTGCAAAGGCAACAATGTATGATTGACACCATCTTTTCCAAACTTGTAGGTGTTTCTCTTCCCATCATGCATGGCTGCCCTGTCATATTACCAAGGTCTTCCAAGCAATATGTGACACACATCCATAGGCATCACATCACAAACAATTTTATCTTTATACTTGCCCACTTGAAATTCCACTTCACACTGTTCACTTACCAACAGTTGATGTCCCTTTTTCAGCCATGACACTTTATAAGGTGTTGGATGCTTCATTGTCCTCAGGTTCAATTTCTCTACTACTTCTGTAGAAACCAGATTATTAGTGCTGCCACTATCAATGATCATCTGGCAACATTTTCCTTGGACTTTACACACTGTCCTGAATAAAGCCTTCCTTTGTGGCGGCTCAGCCATCTCCTTTGCTGGTTTAAGTAAAACTTTATTAAGTACCAGAGACTCTCCCCTATCTAGTGTATTCACTTCTCCTGTTACTACTGCCATTGGTGCCTCTTCCTCAGCTGGAGCCACAATTACATTCCTCTGCTTTATTTCTGCATTCTCTAGGCACTCAAAAGCTCTATGTCCCAGCTTATTGCATCTATAACATCTTATTTCTCTGCCTCCTCCTCTGCCTCCTCTTCCTCTGGAAAAACTCCCTCTGCCTCTCGCATCACCTCCTGTGGATGCATGCTGGGTTGAGCTACTGCTAGCTCCTTCTGCAGGTGTTGTAGATCTTCCACTACCACCTTGACTTTCTTTTCCTCTGAAAGTCCCTCTCCCTCTGGCAGATTGCTTCCTCATGAGTTTTTCCTCAGCCTTCAGTGCTATTTGATAAGCTTCCTCTACTGTTTTTGGAGACAATAAACTTATTTCATCCTGAATGTCCATTCTGAGGCCATTCATATATCTAGCCACTTTTTCATCTGTGTCTTGGGCTTCTCCAGCTCTTATTCTCACCTTATAGAACTCTTCTGTATATTCTTTCACTGTTAAAGCTCTCTGTCTAAGATTTTGCATTTGTCTAAACAATGTGTGCTGATAGTTACTGGGCAAAAATTTACCTTTTAACTTTGCTACCATTCTGCTCCAATTCTTGATTGGCTGCTTACCCAGTCTCTTCCGTTCCGCCTGCACACCATCCCACCAGAGTGCTGCATGGCCTTTTAATTTGTTGACAGCAAACTTTACCTTCTTCTCATCTTCCGTTTCTTCATAATCGAAGAATTTCTCCATGCTATTAATCCAGTCGATCAATTCTTCTGGATTCAGTCCTCCTTGGTAGATTGGCACTAATTGGTTCCATGGCCTAGCTGTGGATTTCAATACTGACTGAAAGAACCTCATCTCAGGAGTAACCTGTACAGCTTCCTCCTCTATAGCTTCAACTTCAGGCTCACTGACATCTCCGTCATCTATGTTCCTGTCTGAGGTTAACGCATCCAATCTAGCTCGCAGCTCTTCTATGCTTTCCATTATTTTAGCATTTGCAATAGGCCATCCTCTTCCACCACGTCCTCGTCCTCTTCCAATTCTGAAATCCATCCTTCTCCTGCTCCTGAGATTCAATTCTATGTCAGTTGCTAGCTCTGATAACACTAATGATGGAGAGGCTGCTGGCTCTAATGACAGTCTCCCCAATTTGATTGAAATATCTTCAATATCCGCCTGGCTATCCCTTGTATAGCCTTTTAGATCATTAGTCATTAAATTAATAATTTCATTCCTTTGTAAAATTCACAAACATCTCTTCAATTAAATCAGATTGGAATCAATTTCCTTGGTGCGCACAGTTATGGCTGAGGAACAGAGGACCTGCCCTGCTATCCCCTTCACACAGCATATATATATATATATGCTCACTGCAATTATAATGACAAACTCACAATCCAACTGCGGCTATGTGATCCCTAGCGATATATGATATGCGCATAGCAATTATAATGACAACCTCATAATCTAACTACGGTTGTGTTATTCAGGGCAATATATGATAAGCGCACAACACCTATAATGGACACTTATAAATAACCACAACTATAAAATACATGCAATATATGGATAGGCGCGCACAACAATTATAATGATAATCCACACAGTCATGCAATATATGGATAGGCACGCACAACAATTGTAATGATAATCCACAAAGTCCTGAACGCACAAAAACTATAATGAAAACAAGACTGATCCACGAACAACCTAATAGTTTATACGCCCAGGTCGTAAATGGATAAAGAATTCATGGGACTGTTAGTCGACTCAAATCAATTTATTAAAATTTCGGCTGTCCACACAAACAGGGTGCAGCGGTTTATATGTATTTAACTGTTGTGTTCTTCGATTATACACAGCCTCTCCTCGCCTGAAAACTACACAGTCAAATCTTAATAGCCACTACACAGAATCGCATGTCTTTATCTAGTGGATTACACACAATTATATAGCAAATACTGATACGCACAGCACCATTATCTAACAGTGTAATAATATATGCTCAACACCATTAAATTTCAAAGGGAAATCGCACAACTGTTAGAGAATCGATCCAAAGCAACACCCAGAAGAAAATGAAAGGATAAAACAATCCCACGCATATGATCAACATCGCCAAGTCTTCAAGATAATGCCATTCAACTTTTAATCACTCGAGATGGCGTTTATACCTCTGTATTCAGAAAATGTAAAGAATGCTCCACGCATATACAACATATGCGTTGTATGACTCTTTTGATCTGGAATTTCTCTTGCTCGAACCGATGCCAGCGCCATCACTCGATTGGATTAAGACCCATATCCTTATGTATTACATACAAGTCAATTCGCCCACGTTTGACAAGATATCCCTACCCAGTTTTGATATATATTTCACCTGCAAACGGTTGCGCCACTGATCTTAACACGCAGGTATATATATTATATAATATATATATATATATATATTAAATATATATATCACATGAATTTCATTCAAACCCCATATTAAAACTGCACAATTCTCAGACCTTTAGCTATTTCAATTGCCATTCTCAATATATCATTCCATTCATTACATGAGAGAGACAATTCATTACAAAACCACTGGCCTCGCCTCCTCTAACTAGTTTTGGTGGCCAAGTTCCTTTTCTTATTCATATGGATATCTTTCCCTATTACAAAAGCAGAACTTACATAGCAAATTGGAGCTTTTCTTTGTTTTTTTAACAAGTAGTCTAGCCTGCTTATGCTAAATCTAACTAGAAAAAGATGCATGCCTTTATTCCTTATCTAGTTCCTAATTTTTAACCTAAAAAAAACATAGAAACAGCAGGCAAAGGATCCCACTCCTTGCCTGTAGATTTTCTTTTTTATTTTTGGAATAAATCAAAAGATTTTTCCCCTTCTGAGTCACATGCTCCTGCATCAATTTCTCTACCTAGCTTGTTCTATCACTTACACAAGTAATTCTTCCATAGTCCAGCATTAGTTGTAAATGAAAATTTATATTTTATTTATCTATTCAATATTAGCAAATGTGTAACTTCAATCCCTTATGAAAAGTCTCTCCTCCCAGCCGCGAGCCTTGCAATTACATCCAGACCCTCCCCGAGCACTTTCCTTTGTTCACAGTTAACATAATAACAGCCACAGTCAAGTACCTTGGGTTTCTAGACTCATTATCCTGCCTCAAGTCCTGTACTTTTTACCAACTGTCCTTAAGTATTCTCCCACTACTTTATTCCACATATCTCCTCGATTCTTTTCCCCCATCTAAATCTCCCTTCAAGGGAAGATGGGTAATTGTCTTTTGTAACTATTTCTTTTAAATATTGCAAACAATTTCTATTTTTTGTTAAAGCATGTGAAATCCTAATTACCAATAATTTAGGTAACCAAATATGTATATCTTGGCCTTCCAACCTTCGTCATAAACAATTTCTATTTTTTGTTAAAGCATGTGAAATCCTAATTACCAATAATTTAGGTAACCAAATATGTATATCTTGGCCTTCCAACCTTCGTCATTTATTATTGTTTAACAACATAGAATAATAAAATTAAAATAATAAATGATAAAGATGAAACTTAATAAGCACATTCAATTTTATAAACCTTAAAGTGTTACATGTGTTTTCTATTAATTTTATATTGTATAATGTAATTTTGATAATATATACTCTTTTAACTTTAGTTTTAGCATAATTACAAGTACTACATATCTCTTAAGTTTTATAATACCATAACATTTTTGCATATTCAAGCACACATTTTGATCGAAAATTTATTTTTCAAATATAAATATAAATGAAAGAAAGAAAAAGTTTATACCTTTTACGTTGTTTAAGATTCTATCCTATTTTGTGGATCTCCCATTACAACTATATGTATGTTACTGATGCTACTGATATATCTTGTAAGCTAATGTACTATCATAACCAACTTCCTTCCTATAACCAGGGCCTAGTTTATTAGCTTCTGTGCTTGTACTAATAGATATACATTCATCAAAACATTAAGAAGTATTATTTAGTAATAAGATTGGACAAAAATTGAAGTTAAAGGGATAAAATTGGACCTACCTTATCATCATCAACCACGGAGTCGACCTAAATCTTATTCGAACATTGGACTCCATTTCTGGAGGCATGTTTGCACTGCCCACTAACATCAATGAATTGACCTTAAATCTGGGTAGGTTTATGTTTTTCGACCTTAAATCTGGGTAGGTTTATGTTTTTCTCAAAATGGTTATGAAATATTAAAATCTCTACTTATGAACTCACACATATCCAGAATAAGTATGTTATAGTTTTTATCAGGTCTTGCACAGAGAAATACATGTCAGAGATGATGGATTATCTCATAGAATTTTGAAACTCATTATGTACAGTTTGGATGTGGACTTGGGTAAGCACTACGGATCAACGCTCTTTGACAAGTTTCTACGCATGAATTGGTATTGTAATCGAAACCCTGAAGCAGGATCTGCTGAGGAGGTTCTCTACAAAGCTCATAGTAGGATGCCTTACCATTCTTTACCAAGATGATGTGGGTGGCCTCCAGTTCGGAACAAAGGAAGGAGAGTGAGTTGATCTCGAGGCCATTCCTGGATCATTTGTAGTTAATATCAATGACTCCTTAAGTGAGCAATTAAACTTTTTTTTCCAAGCAATTAGATTTGGGTTGCAGGGGGATATTCAAACAAATATTGATTTAAATATCGATTAGAATTGGTTGTAGGGGAATATTCAAACAGTAGTTAACTTAAATGTGAATGGCAAATGTCGAGTAGTGGCAAGTATTGCAGCTAAGCATAATGTGATTCAAGTTACTGTGGATCGAAAAGGAAAAGGTTGTCCATAACCTTTTTTTTTCAGAGGAAGCGTACATTGTTACTCCATGAGAAATGATCAACAAGGAGCATCCCAACTATACAGAGCAATTACAATTCAAACTCAATATCTGAAGCTGCATGCGATGAAGTGTTGGGGGATATCTGGCTAACCAAGCGTTAGAGTTTCAATCGAGCATGATGTGAACATAAGTGTGCATTGGACTTCTGTTTTAATCCTTTAATAATGAACGTAAATTCTGGTTGGATCTTCCGTTTACTTCTATATTATGCATTAATTTAACTTGGTTTATATCGGCACTGTACATCTGTTTTAATAAATTTGGATATTTTTTTTATTTTTGCATTAATGTTAAAACTTGGCATTTAGTTATTATTAATATAAGATATAAAATAATATTTGATATTTAGTTTAGGTTAGAAAGCTAAATAAAATCAAATAAATGATAAAAATTTAAGATCTCAGGAAATAAAATTTATTTATAGTAGAGAATTGAATAGTTTAGAAAAAAAATAAACAATTAGAAAATAATTGAATAACGCTTAATTATCTAATAAATAAAAGTTTAAAAATTTTTATTTTATTATTTATCATTTTTATGGTCTATGATATTAAACAATTTTTATTATAAATAAGATTTTATTTAATTAAGTGAATAAATTTCTATATGATATTTTTTTTAACTAGTATATTAATTCTTTCTATTATTAATAATAAGATTTAAAATAAAGTTAGAATTTAGTTAGTTTTCATGACTTTTTACAATTTTACCAATGTGAAATATATTTTGTAATAAGTGTTTTCGAGTTGGTTGATACATCTAGGTGTTTCTGAACCATTTAATTTACATAGATGTGCTACTCTTAAATAATTTGAAAGAGAAAGAGAGATTAATAATTTATAAATTTAATATGTGAAATATAATTAAAGAATTAGAACAAAATTTAAATTACACTTTTATTTAAAATAATTTGGAGATAATTCATTAAAGACGAAATGCACAACAACAAAAAATTCAACTTTATAATTTATACTTTTTGGTTTGGAAAAAAAAAATTTAAGTTAGCACACATTGTGTGTTAAGGTAATTTCTAAAATCTATAATATGGCATGCTCTCTAAACCCTGGGGCATATTTATAAAAGTAGAATCAATGAAGACAAATTAAATTAAGGGAGGAAGTTTAAAAGGTAAAAGAAATTGGGAAGTTCGAAATGCCAAGCAATTAGGATTATAAAAGCACATCTTAAGTTGGATCTTGAGTGAAATTCTCTTATGAAATTTGGGACCATGATAAATCTAAGGTTCCTAAAGTAAAAGATTTATCTTGTAGCCACTATTGAATGAGGGACCCTACCATAGAGAGATTGAAGATATAAGTTGTTACATAAAAGGAACATTTTTCATCAGATTAGGTTTGAGAGAGGCCCATTATACACATGGATGGGGATTTCATATATTAATGATAAGAATATTATATAAAAATATATTATTTTGCACATATTAATTCTATTTTTAATAAGAAAACAAGCTAGATAAAAATGATCCTTATAATGCCTTAAAACGAGACATTTATAGTACAAAAAATGAAGGTGATATCTTCTTGCTAGAAGACTTTAATGATTAAACAACTAGTCAAGCCATTATTTTAGACAATCACTCCAATACTAATTCTCTATGACTAGATGAATATTGTGTTACAACTAGATGAATATTGTGTTACAACTAGTGTATATAAAAGAAACTCCAATTACATGGTCGAGAGTTTTTTTGCTACTGACCCAATAAAGTTTTGTAGATTTGCAAATATAATAATCTACAATGTTCTAATAAAGGCACAAATCCAATTGGATGAGTTGTATCCTGACATTTTTCATAAATTATGTCACATTGATATTCTTATATCCTCATTACAAAGAAATATTAACATTTGACACCCTAAAGAACCATGAGACAAACTTTGGTCATAGACCTTGAATACCAATTCCTTTACTATGCAAAAAATCCCCAATGAATAGAATTATAGTAATAAAGTATTCATGGAATAGAATTAAGATATTAAAATGCACTTATATTCAACAAACATAAATCTATTTTTTTTTTGAGGATTTAAATTGTGAATTAAATATCCTATTAAATAAGGACAATATTAAAAGCTTATATTCGAATTTTACAACCACCCTCTAAACTTCCATTAACAAGTTCTCTATTGAGGTGTTATGTCAAGAATAAAATAAAATGAGTACCACTTATTGTCATAAGAGTGAAATATTTCTAGAAACACCAATAGGAATGTTTCTGATGATTCCTTAAAATATGACAAAATATATAGATGCAAATCCCAGATTAAAATGAAAAAATAAAAGATATGATATAAAGAGAAACCAAAGGAAGCCTTTGCATCTATTTAACCTAGATTCTAAGAAATTATAAATGAAAATTCTAAATAGTAAAAATGTAAACAAAAATATGTGCTATATAGAAATTCTCTTATGCAAATAGAAGAAAACACCTTAGACCTAGTGGCTAGCCTAGTAACAACAAGGGCGCAAAGAACACTCGTATTCCTTTAGAGAAATTAACATGAAAAAGAAGGAATACTTACTTGGATTTCGAAGTCACTTTCTCCTCCTTTGAACTCTTTTTCTCCCACTCCAAGTCCTTCGATCTACACTTGCAACATAAGCAATACAAATAGATCTATGTTAATTCCTCCATTCAATGAATCGTAAATATTGAAATACAATTGTAATCATATATCGTACAAATGTATAAGGAAACAAGAGAACTTTTCATTAAATGGATTAGGAGAAGTTACAATCTAGTGATAAATGACTTTTATATTTCTCCCCAAGCTAATATACTCCTTCCATTGTCTCAAGGAAATCTCCAATCCTCCACTGAAAGAGCATAAGTGATATGTATTTAAGCTCAATTCATCATCATAAGGATGCAACTAAGGTCCTCTAAAGCCAACCATGAGCTCTTAGAAGAGGGAAAATTTATAGGATGAAATGGGATTTTTGAGTTCTACCAATCTAGGCTTGAGATCCATGGAAGGTGGGAAATTAGCTTAAGAGATTAAGGTAATCCCATGATCATAGGATTTGAGGTCATTTTGATAGTAAATGGTTGAAACTACTTCAAAATATTCTATAAGTGGAATCTTCGAGACAAAATAACTTGTTTCCAAAAATCCAGAACTAGCTCACCTGTAATATGATGGGACCAGCCCGTAACTTATATTTTATTACTATTAATAATAACACACCAACACTTTAATCAACAATTGTTTCATTAGCAATAATCGGGGATTAATACTTATGATTATTCTCTAAACAAATGGTTGTTATGGATATTTGTTTGTTGGAATTTATGTCAGAATTCAATGATGGTCTATTGGCTGTACCCGCCTTGGTTACTATTTTCCCACCCTTGATTGTTACCAAAGCCCTTGGTTCTTTGTCATTCGGTCATTTCTCATTTTCGTTTTCATTGCGACGAGGGTTTATACCTGCAATGAGGGTTTATGTTGCGGCTATGTAGAACTTGGTAGCAAGGTTCTGTGTGTGCCCAGCTATGAGTTCTTTTATCTGGTTGCTTGGGCCCAGGATATCTCTGTTTGCACTTGTGGCTTCATCGCTTGGTTTCCTGGGCATTGTATGGATGGTTTCTTCGTCTATGTGAGAGGGTTATTTCTACTTATGTCTGCTTGGTTATTATACCTTCCCCTGTTCCATTGCTTCGTTCTGTTACAGTCTTTCTAGTTGTTAGTTTATGGTTGGTGGATAACTGTTATGTATTCTAATAGGTCACAGTCACGGTGGCTTCCTCAGTGTCGCGGTCTTGGCAAGGTAAGTTGTTCCTTCATGCTATTTCTTACCCTCTTCAATTTTCTTCAACCCTAACAATGTTCACTTCTTGGTATGCAGGGTTTCACTGTTGACTGTGGCTTAGTGGGGTTTCAATCCTCCAACACGAATGCTCTTCAGGTAAATGATTTGCCTAACTGTGCTTTCAGTTCTCTTTTTCTTTTGTTACTTCCTAGTTATACTCGGCATACATTTGACTGACAGTACTCCATTGGCTCACTATGTAGGTGAGGGTTTGTTCCTAGGTGTGGTCTACGTAACTGCTACGAGCAATGGCTCCAATAGGATGATTCTCTACTACTATTGTCAATTCATAGTTTATTTTTCTCTGTCAGATTAGTGGGCAAAGTCCCTGTACTCCTTCATTTGATTTTCTTTGTTGCTGTGCGACCCGGGATTCAATTTGTATATAAATTTTGACTGTGCTCTGACCAGTTGTAATTTTTATCTGCCTTTCTGTGGTGACCAAATATGGTCCAACCCTGACTTTCAGGGTTTTCCTATATTGTGTTGTCTTTTTCTTGGTTCTTAACTGAGTATTCGAGACTATTTGAATGTATACAAATATTTTGGTTATAAAAGGAATTAATAGGAAAAGTTCTATGCAATATCTTTACCTCTGTTTTGAGGTCATTATTCAACAATTATATTCTCGTTCGATTTTGAATTGCTTGTATTATTATTTTCTTTCGTATATTTGGACTTTGTTGTGGTTGTTGCCGAGACTCTGTGCTGGGAATGCTCGTTTGGTTTCTTCATTTTCTCTGTCTATTTTAATAGATGGGAAACAAAAAAACAATAGATAGGAATGAATAGTGCTATTTAGTTTCCATATTAAATAGTTAGAGGAAAGTAAATGAATGTCATGGACAAACTATCACAAATGGATTCAGATATTCGGATGAAAATTTGTTTTCTTTTTATTGTATTTCTCTTCTCATGTGTTGAACCCTTCCAAAATGTATTACATTGGTTTTTGTATTGTATTTAGACAGTTACTTAAACTGTTCTCGGTTACCCTTCAGTTACTTTTATAGTTACATAATTGATAACTATGTTGGGTTTTCTTGTGTTGTAGGATTTACAATATTATATTTTTTTTATGAATAAACAATTGTAAAATGAATTAAGTAAATGACAAAACAACGTAACTGTGATGACCCTATCTTAACTGTACTATTCCTAATATTCCTTAACTAAAAAAAAAAACTAGTTTCTAGACACTGTTTTATTCAGTAAATGTAAATGAAACTGACATTAAACCTATCCTCCTTAGCTGAGACCAACACCCGGTCATGGTGCCCTTAGCTAGATGCTCCTGCATCACGCTCCCTGGGTAAGAAAAAGTCATGACTCTAGTCCATGAGCTTCTCGACTGAATAGCCTACCTGCTCTATCTGTCTGGCGTTAAGCCATGAAATGTCCTCAATGCGATGGTTTTGCCACTTGACCAGATATTGTAGATATTCTTTCCGCTGAGTTCGTTTGGCCACCTGAGTGTCAAGGATCCTGTCAATCTCGAGGTACTGAGCGTAAGGCATTTGTCTCATCCAAGTCTCACTCCCTTCCAGTATGTCCCATGTAGGTAATGCTGTACTGACTTCCTCTGCACTGGAAGTATATGGAAATAGGTCTGCCACATTGAAGATGGGCGAGATGCCTATTCCTGGTGGCAGCTGTAATTCATAAGCATTTGCTGAAAATTTCTAAAGAATTTTGCAGGGGCCTATCTTTTTGTACTTCAGTTTGTTGTATGCACCTCTAGGAAAATGCTCCTTGTGCAAAATCACGACGACTTCATCCCCCACTTTAAACTGTACCTCTCGCCATTTCAAATCTTCTCACTGCTTATATTTTTGACTGGTATCCTGCAACTTCTTTTTCACCTGCTCGTGTAGATCATTCATTTCTTTGGCAAAATCTTCCCCTTTAACACTCCGTCTTTCCTGTTGTCCTAGATCTCGTAACTCATGCACTCTACGAGGATGCATGCCATATAATATCTGAAAGGGACTATAACCCGTGCTGCGATTAGGCGAGTCGTTGTAAGCGAACTCTGCCTGGGCAAGTACTCGATCCCACATTCGTGAGTTTTCCTCGATCAAACTTCATAGCAGGTTCCACAAGCTTTTGTTTACCACCTCTGTTTGCTCATCAGTCTGCACGTGATAAGCAGAGCTGAAACGTAACTGCGTGTCCATCTTCTTCCACAAGGTGTGCTAGAAGTGCCCTATATACTTCACATCCATATCAGAAAGAATGGACTTAGGTAGGTCGTGTAGCCTGACGATCTTTGTGAAGAACAAGTGGGCCATGTGAGTGGCATCGCCGGTTTTTCTGCAAGGGATCAAATGTGCCATCTTTAAAAACAATTCTACTACTACCATCACCGAATCATAACCCCGTTGCATCCTTGGTAGACCCAAGACGAAGTCCAATCTGACTAAGTATTATAGTCTACTCGGAATGGGCATTGGTGTATAGAGTCCCATATTCTGACTGTGTCCTTTTGCCAACTGACACACTTTACATCTGGTCAAAAGTCTCTTCACATCCCTTCTCATTCTTGGCTAATAATAAAAATGGTTGAGCTACTCTAATGTTTTGTCTATGTCAAAATGTCTGGCTAGACCTCCATTGCGCTTCTCCCGAATGATATTCTCTCCCATTGAACAATCATGAATGCATAACTATCCCCCTTTAAATAATAGCCTCTCCTGCAAGTTATAGTCCAACCATGGACTATTGTTTCTTAGCAAAGGATTCTGACAGGCTTCATAAGCCTCTTCAAAATTCGTGTTGGTTTGATACAAGTCTTTCAAATGCTCAAAGCCTAGCACTTGTATCATACTCTCTTGCAAGAGTAAGGCTCTTCTCCTCAACACATATGCCACCTTGTTGGCTTTCCCGCTAATGTATTTCAACACAAAGATAAAACGCTGCAGATATTCAACCCACTTAGCATGCTTGTGATTCAGCTTATGTTGTTGCTTCACGTATTGCAGTGCAGAATTATCCAAATATTAAACATACTCATTCCCCAACAGATAGTGTCTACAATGCTTCAGTGCTTAGACGACATCATAGAATTCCTTATCGTAGGATGAATACTTCTGCTTGCTTTCGTTCAACTTCTCGCTGAAAAACACAATAGGTTTGTCTTCTTGGCTAAGTACAACTCCAATGGTCAGACCCCTTGCATCACAATGAACCTAAAAAAGATTTTTAAAATATGGCAATCTCAGGATTGGTCTTTCTGTGATCTGCTTCTTTAGTAACTGGAAACTCCTTTCTACTGCCTCGGTCCAACAAAAAGGTTGACTTGCCTTCTTTATAGTGTCCAACATAGGTACGCATATTTCACTGAAATTCCTTATAAATTTATGGTAAAAACTTGCCAACCATGAAATATACGTACTTAAAACAAACTTTTTGGGGATGGCCAATTGACAATTGCTGCAATCCTCTCTAGATCCATCTTCAACTCGTTTTCTACAACCACAAAACCCAGATAAACCAATTCTTTTTGTAGAAAAGTGCATTTTTTCAAATTTATCAGTAGCTTATTCTACTGCAATTTTTCCAACACACTTTGAACATGTCACAAGTGTTCCTCCCTTGTCTTGCTGAAAATTAATATATCATCAAGGTACACTATTACAAACTTTCCAATGAACTCTTTCAGCATTTCGTTCATCAATCGCATAAAGGTACTGGGTGCATTACTCAGTCTGAATGGCATTAGCAGCCACTCATACAATCCTTCATTAGTCTTGAAGGTTGTCTTCCACTCATCCCCTTCCCTAATTTGAATCTAATGATACCCACTCTTTAAATCAATCTTTGAGAAATATGCTACCCCACTCAGGCAGTCCATCATATCATCCATCTGTGGCAGTGGAAAACTGTACCTGATGATAATTTTATTGATGGCCCTTGAATCCATGCATATTCGCCATTCTCCTCCTTTCTTGGGAGTGAGAACTATTGGAACTGTGCAGGGGCTCAAACTCTCCCTTATCAACCCTTTATCTAGCAATTCCTGCACCTATTTTCTAATTTCTTCATTGTCTTTGGGTCTCATCTGATATGTTGCCTTATTCAGTAGACTTGCTCTAGGTATAAAGTCAATATGATGACTTATACTTCTCTTAGGAGGCAATTTATCTGGTAAGTTGTCCACTACTATATCGCTAAATTCCTGTAGCATTTGCTAAATTTCTGTAGGCAAATCTGACACCTCTGTGTGTAACAACACCGTTTTTACTCTTCTCACAATAGCATAGTTCACTTTACTATCTTCAATCTACTTCAAAAATTGTTTTCCACCCTTTAGTAACGCTCTCGTCCCACTTGTTTCTGCTGTCTCCTCTTCCTTGATGGGCACAAGTGTGTGTTTAATTCCATCTTTGACAAAATTTTAACAGTTTGTCTTCCCATCATACACTACCTTTCAGTCATACTGCCATGGCCTTCCTAGCAGTATATGACATACGTGCATCAGCATAATATCACAAATAACCTTATCCTTATACCTGCCGATATGGAACTCAACTTCACACTGTTCATCCACCAACAGCTGATGGCCTTTCTACAACGACGATACCTTGTAAGGAGTGGGGTGCTTCAACTACTTCAAACCCAATTTCTCTACTATCTCCGTGGCAACTAGATTATCTGTGCTCCCACTGTCAATAATCAGCTTGTAGCATTTTCCGTGCGACTTACAAACTGTCTGGAACAATGCTTTCCTTTGAGTTTGTTTAGTTGTTTCTTTGGCTTGTTTCAATAACACTTTGTTCAAGACTCATACTTCCCATATTTCTAGCACATTTTCTGCTTCCTGGGGAGGTGCCTTTGCTTCCTCTGGTTGTGCAACATATGCCCCTCTTTGACCAACTTGTTCCACTTCAGGACACTCAAAATATTTGTTCCCCCACTTGTGGCACCTGTAGCATTGATAGTTAACTCCTCTGCCTCAACCATTTCCTCTTCCTCATTGATATAGCCTGCCACCTTTAGTGTTGTCTCCTTTTTTTTGTTGTCCCAAAAGCTTTGGAACTGCTGCCTTCTTCACTATTATTGACAGTTCGTCCTCTGCCATAAGATTTTCCCCTCCCTTTGTCGGTTCCCCATCCTCTCCTAGCATTTTGTTTTCTGGTAATCTTCTCCTCTACCTTCATGGCACTCTTGTATGCTTCTTTTATATTTTTTGGGGAAAGAATGTTGATTTCATCTAATATTTCCAATCTCAAACCATTTAAATACCTTGTTGTTTTCTCTGAGGTGTCCTCTGTATAACCAGCTCTTAAATTTACCTGGTAGAATTCTTCAGTATACTCTCTCACTGTCATCTCTTTTGGTTTCATATTTTGCACTTGCCGATGCAGTGCAATTTGGTAATCCTTGGGAAGAAATATGCCCTTCAACTTGGCCACCATCCTTGCCCATTTCTTTATTGGCAACTTGTTCATCCTCCTTCTCTTCGCTTTGACATTGTCCCACCACAGGGCTGCATGTCCCTTAAGCTTTGTTGTAGCAAACTTAACTCTCCGATCCTCACTGACCTCTTCACACTCAAAATATTTGTCCAATTCATTGATCCAGTCCAAAAAAAAAATTGTGGACAAGCTACCATCATAATTTGGGATTTCTGGTTTAGGCTTGCTACTAGCCAACAGGACTGACCTCAACAATCTCATTTTTGACCCTTCTTCATCCGATCCATCTGTTGTCACTATGGCTTCTTCTTCACTGTCATCTCCTACCTTTGGATCCCTCCTCCTTCCTGCTTCAACTGCCTCCAAACGAATAGTAAAGATCCCGATTTCCTCCCGCAATCCTTCCTCTGCTGCTCTCCAAGCACCTCTTCCATGTCCTCGTCTTCCAACTTCCATCTCTCAAGAAAACTCTAAATCTTGCTCTGATACCACTATGATGGGACCAACCCATAACTTATATTTTATTAATATTAATAATAACACACCAATGTCTTAATCAACAATTTTTTGGTTAGAAAATAATCAGGGATTAATACTTATGATTAGGCTCTAAACAGATGATTGTTCTGTATATTTGTTTGTTGGCATATATGTCAGAATTCAATGATGGTTTGTTGACTGTACCCACCTTAGTTACTGTTTTCCTACCCTTGGTTGTTACCAAAACCCTTGGTTCTTTGTCATTCGATAATTTTTCATTTGCATTTTCACTACGACGAGGGTTTATACCTACAAAGGGGTTTGTGCTACGACTATGTAGAACTTGGCTGCAAGGTTTGGTGTGTGCCTAGCTATGAGTTCTTTTTTTTGGTGGCGGGATATCTCTGCCTGCACTTGTGGATTCATCACCTGGTTGCCTGGGCATTATATGGACAGTTTCTTCGTCTGTGTGAGAGGGTTATTGCTACTTCCGTCTGCTTGGTTATTATACCTTCCCCTATTCAATTGCTTTGTTCTGTTACAGTCTTTTTGGTTGTTAGGTTATGGTTGATGGATAACTGTTGTGTATTCTAACAGGTCATAGTCACGGTGGCTTCCTCAGCTTCCTGGTACTGGCAAGGTAAGCTGTTCCTTCATGCTATTGCTTACCCTCTTCAGTTTTCTTTGGCCTTTACAATGTTCGCTCCTTGGTCTGCAGGGTTTCACCATTAATTCTGGCTCAGTGGGGTTTCACTCCTCCAACACAAATGCTCTTTAGGTAAATGATTTCCCTAACTGTGCTTTGAGTTCTATTTTTCTTTTGTTACTTCCTAGCTATACTAGGCATACATTTGATGGACAGTACTCTTTTGGCTCACTGTGTAGGTGACGGTTTGTTCCCAAGCATGGTCTACTTAACTGCTACGAGAAATGGCTCCGGTAGGGTCCTTCTCTACTACTATTGTCAATTTATAGTTTGGTTGTCTCTGTCAGATTATTGGGAAAAGTCCCTGTACTCCATTTGATTTTCTTTGTTGTTGTGTGACCTGGGATTCAATTTGTATATAAATTTTGACTGTGCTCTGAACACTTGTAAGTTTTATTCACCTTTCTGTGGTGACCAACTAGGGTCCAACCCTGACTTTCAGGGTTTTGCTATATCGTGTTGTCTTTTTCTCGGTTCTTAACTGAGTATTCGGGACTGTTTGAATGTATACAAATATTTTGGTTATAAAAGGAATTAATAGGAAAAGTTTCGTGTAATCCGTTTAGCTTTGTTTTGGGGTCATTTTTTAGCAATTATATTCTCGTTCGATTCCGAACTACTCATACTGTTATTTGCTTTCGCATATTTGGGCTTTGTTGTGGTTGTTGCCGGGACTATATGCTGGGAATTCTTGTTTGGTTTCTTCTTTTTCTCTCTCTGTTTTAATAGATGGGAAACAAAAATACAATAGATAGGAATGCATAGTGCTATTTAGTTTGCATACTCAGTAGTTAGAGGAAAGTAAATGAATGTCATGGACAACTATCATAGATGTATTCAAATATTTGGATGAAAAATAACTTTCTCTTTATTGTATTTCTCTTCTCATGCATTGAACCCCTCCAAAATTTATTACATTGGTTTTTTTATTGTATTTAGATAGTTACTTGAACTGTTCTTAGTTACCCTTCGGTTACTTTTATAGTTACACAATTGATGACTATGCTGGGTTTTCTTGTGCTGTAGGATTTACAATATTATATTTTTTTATGAATAGAAAGTTGTAAAATGAATTAATTAAATGACATAACAACGTAATTGTAATGACCCTATCTTAACTGTATTGTTCCTAATATTCTTTAACTAAAAAAAAAACTAGTTTCTAGACATTGTTTTATTCACTAAATGTAAATGAAACTAAAAGATATTGAACTTGTCCTCCTTACTGAGACCAACACCCGGTCATGGTGCCCTTAGCTAGATGCTCCTGCATCATAATATCTGGAAGACTACGCTGACAGTGCTTTTTCTTAGTTTTGAAGCTTCTTTGGGTCATAGGGGGACAGTGATGTTACTTGCGCTAGCCCTAGAATCAAGGATTTTGACCTTATTTTCCAGTTTGTATTGTACTCCCAGAAAGAGAATGATTAAAGGTTTGTGGGGGATGATTACAAGCTGATAAAGGATGATGATTAAGTTGGTTTATAGGCAATTAGGTCCATCATATCACTATAACTCAAGAATTCAAATTAACCCAAGTGTGAATGAATAGAGAAAGTGTGACAAGTGCGACACATGTGACAAGTGAGACAAAATGTTCTATAACAATATGATTGTATTAAGGGGTTAGGATTTATACTTTAAAAATATTTATGAATCCCTGGTGTGATAGAAAATATTTAAATCCTTTTTACAAAAGGGAGGCTTTTCTATAAAAGAGCTAGAGTTTCAGGTTAATTGGTTTTAGAAAAGGAAAGCTAGTCACATTGAAGGCTACCACATAGAAATCTTAAAAAATGAAGGTCCCATATTCATCCATTTCATCCACAAGATATCCAATTTAATAAAATTAGGGATTTCTAAATTCAGGCTTGTTTGATTCATAATGTTTACATAAATGACTCTTTTGGATCAATCACATCAGTATTTTTGGGGTCAACGTTTTGAACTATTAAGTGTGGTTAATAATTAGGACAAACGACATTTTGATCCATCCACTATGGTTAATCATGAGGATTCCTTAAAGCCTAGATTTAAAGTCTTTCCATATCTTTTTTTTCTAAAAAAAAAAGTCCATGACTACAAAAAAAACGTTAAAAGCAAATACTTTTTTTATTAGGTTAAAAGTATGCCTCATTTGAAATTATAATCTAAGAAAAATTGACTCATTGCAACCAAAACTTAAAAATCAACTTTCAAATTGAAGCACCCATTTTTCAATAGGGTATTAAAATTGCAACAATTTTTCTAACTCAACAAATTTTCTAACTCTGGTCTAGAAAATCATAAATAAATAATTTCATGATAATATTGCTGTATAATTTATAAATTTAATATTATTTACAAATATTTTTTTACTTTTAATAAAAATCACAATACTAATTACAATGAGTAAAACTTAAACTATTTCTCAAAGTTATTGTTGCATTGTTGATATTCAAAACAAATGAATTATTCATAGTTAAAAAATATAACCCAAAAAACATAAAAATGACTCATAAATTCACATAAGATCATATGAAAGTAAAAAAATATTTTCAAGTTATTATGTAAACTTCATATTGATCAAAATTAAATAAAATGTTGTATACAATTATTCAAATTGACTAATAGATTCCACCACACAATAAGAATCTACATCATATTAAGATGAATGAGTAGATGAAGATGTAGATGAACCATATTTGTTTCTATTATAACAATAATCCATATAATACATGTATGCACAACATTGTATATGTCAAAAGGCTTCTAGGTCTACGATTGGGTTCAACAAATTCCCATTTTTCCACTATATCTTGTGGTAGCAACCTCTTTATAATCTCTATGGTTTTGAAAAAAAGTGTTCGATTCCTTTACAAATTGAAGTTACAAATGACTATCAACATCCTCTAATTTATGAGGTCACTTCAATGATTATTTATATTTGGACCCTTTCTTTTTCTCTTTCTATTGAATTTTTTCTCAACTACCATCTCTGGCTTGTACACATCCTTGAATGGTTGTCTGTCTATTGCATACCAATGTACTTCAACAGTTGTAACATCCTAAGTTTCTTTAATGACCTTTATAACGTTGGAAACCCAGAATGTATAACCATGTGGATCTCCATCTACTAACATTGTAATCATAAAACCTTCTTTAAAATATTGTGGAGAATCAATAATAACTTGATAATGTTTTTGTTAAACAATATTCTTTTCTAATATTCATTTGTCATATTTTATGACCAAATAAATGGAGTCTTCATAAATGTATCTCCATTTCTTGAGCTTGAAATTATGTTACTTCGATCATTGAAAAAAGAGTCTCACGAAACACTATCAATGACATCAAAGCATTCATGTGTATCTTTAATGGAGTTTTCTAATTTCTTCTAAGTATTTATAATAATATACATCTCTCTTATGACAAACTGCATTATGGATTTTGACAACTACATGTAATAAAAAATAAATTTAATGCAAACATTGGATTATATGGAATGAACTTCAAAAATATTATTCGTGATGAAGACTTCCATTATGAAATAATTGAATAATTCTTGTCTCATATAGGTGTTATTCCCCTTAATTCTTTTGATATAGAATTGATGTTGGAAGCTAATTTATTTAAAATATTCAATGCATTTTCTTTCACCATGCGATCTCAAAACCAAACTTCACATGCCAATAGTTTCTTCCACTACATGACAAATAGATTATGGAATGTATGATTTTTTAATATATTTGATTAATGAAGTCAAGTTCCCAAAATTCTTCCTTCACAATTTTATGGAAAAACAAGCAAACATTTGATCAATATGTTCATTAACAAGAAAGAAACCAACTTTTACTATATGAAATATTTTTAATTCAATAAGAATCTTTAGATATCCAAATATAATTTTATTTTTTGTTTTCATGGCTAGCGTTGTCTAATTATATATACAAAACTCGAGGAATATTACTAGACCAATGAGCGAGAAGATGATGAATTATGGTGATGACAATATTTGCACCATTATGAGTATTTTGGGTTGTGAATTAATTCCTTGGGTACGTTTTCTCATTAAAATCCATACAACCAACTAAATCAATTTGAATAAAATTATCCTCTTGTGAATTTTTTGGTGTGCGGAAAAATGTAATAGAAGTATTTTTTTGGTCTATACCATCAATTATCAAACCTAAATATTTATTTGTAATATCATAAAACTTTTCCAAAATATTTTACATCTTATTGGTTTCTCTTGATTGTTGATTGCAATGCTCTTGAAATGATTTGACAATGAAATTCTCTTTCTCTCTCACACACACATACATATATAATAAACTTTTATATTTGATAACTATTAAATTATAACCAATATTGTTGTAAATGCACACATCTTTCTACTCTTTCACATTTATCCCTTTTTCATTTAAGAGAAGCACAAGTAGACTATAAACCCCTCATCCTTGGACTCTTAGGAATACTTTATCGTTGAATTTTTTCTTGCATATCTTTATAAAATATGCACTTCTAATAAAATTACCATTTCCTTTAGCACCTTCTGTATATGTTTTGAATAAGTTGTGTATTTCCTATTTTGAGAAATTATCTAGAATATGTATTGCGTTTTTTTTTTAAAAACACTCTCTAGGTTTCGAAAAGAAGTTTTACATCCATGACATGTAGAGTTTGTTTATGGCCATATCTCTCATCAATAACTTTCTTTTAATTTTTGAATAAAATGTAGGATCTTTTTCCAATATTTTTCAAATATTAAAGAATACATAATATACAGCACAAATGAGTTCATAACATAATTGACATCAACGACTTTAGGGCTGGACCATCCAACTGCTCCATATTTCCAACAAGTGCAAGATGGATTTGGACATACAATATGGCATGAAATAGATTTCTTAGAAAGGACGATCACTCGTAATCTTATAAGCACTCATATACATCATCTATGCAAAATTTCTTCCATTAACATTGGGTTCAATAAGGAAAAAACATTTGTTGATGAGCTCGATACAAGTGCTACAGGAGAGAATGAAATAAATATGAACATGGGAAGGTGAGAATTAAATTTCTCAAATGTGAAGGTTAATATTATTCCTTTTCAAATTTGTTATATTTTTAAGTTGGAATAACTTTTTGTCATAATATTATAGCCATGTACTCCCATGTACTCATACTTTGAAATACTAAATATAAAGAGTAATTTCAATATAACATTCTCTTTTCAGTTTGAGGCAATAATTTATTATTATATATAATTTGAAATAATATTTTATAAGCTAACAAACTAAGGGAATTCCCAAGTTCAAGAACAAAGATTAAAGTGCCCTATAACAACATGTTCAATTTTAATTAATACAATTACTACAAGATCATGAAATATTTTGGACAAAAATTGATATGAAAGTATTTACCTCCTATATTAACTTCAAATATAAGTGAAAAGACTCATTAATTAAATGCATGATTTATTATTGAGTGTTGTAACATATTTTGGTACACTGAAATTAAAACGATTCAGTAAGAAATTGCCAATTTCCTTCTCGACTAAAAATTGAGATATATATTATGCTTTTTGAATTTATATTATATATATATATATATATTTAATTTTAATTTAAATAATTTTATTTCTATAAAAAATAATATTATATATTTTTAGAAAATATTATTTAAATTAAAATTATATTATAAAAAATATATTATTCCATGCCTTGACATATAGGCACATTTAATGCAAGGGTTATAAATATATTTCACACCTTGTGCGAAAAGATGTTTTTTACGTGATTGTTTTTTACACGTGTTCACATCATTAATAGGTATCAAGGGCTTATTCTTATTCATGGTAACAAAATAGTAGCCCCATTTACACTTATTATTTCATTTTTCACTTCGTAGCCCCTTCCTTATCCACTTACATCTACCCCTCCGAAATGAACTTTTATAAATGTGGCAGGAATGGAATTTCATACGATTCCATATGATTATGAAATAAATGCTATGTGGTTGCGATGCCTTATGATTATGAAATAAAAGCTATGTGGTTGCGATGCCTAAAGAAAAAGATAAGGTAGAATTAAATTTTAGAGGAAATTCACATATGGAAGGTCAAGTGGGTGAAATGAAATAACAACCTAAGCTGTAAAATGATTTTATAGCTTCACAGATGGAAGGCCAAGTGGGTGAAATGAAATAACAACCTAAGCTATAAAATGATTTTACAGCTACACGTAAAATGAAATTCACGGATGAAATGAATTTATCAGAGAAAATAAAAGAGAAACTTTCATATTTATATGAAATTAATGTACATGTGAGCAAAGATGACATTCATGTAAATGCATTTCATGACGGGAGATTAAGGTAAAAGAGGTCCAGGTGAAATCAATTTACAGGCATGGTGAAATCAATTGACAAGTCTAAAATCATGTTGCAGGTGAAAGTAAAAGAGTAAAGTGAATATACTCTACCAACCACACAAATCAACACATGATTTTGCAAAACCATGCAGGTATTCTACAAGGGTAAAAGGAATTTACAGGTGTGAAATGAATTTACAGAGGAAGGTGAAAAGGAGAAAAAAGCCATGGATTTTAGAAACTACACATGGTTTTGTAAATCCATGGGAAGGGAAAACAATATAGGGATTTGGAAAACTATATGGTTTATCAAATCATTTAAATAAATACATTGAAATTCTAAATCCTAAAATTCATTTAAGAGTTTAAATATTTGGAAATTGTATTTAGAAATATATTTTTCCTTAAATATTTGTGACAAAATAAAGGATGATGAAAATCATAAAATGTCAAAAATAGAATTCAAAGGGGAATATCGTAGACAAATCAAGTTTAAAGGGATATTTAGTTGATTATGGGAAAACAATTTCAACCTTTTTCCAGGCTTCAACGGAATGAAAATATTTCTAAAACACCTAGCAGCAGAAGATCAACATATTCGATCAACATATTGAGGATTATTTTGCACATTTTCAATAGTCATTCAACCAATTCCAGATTTCAAGGCAAGATCATTCAGCCAACATATTAGATCAACATATTGAGGATTATTTTGCACATTTTCAATAGTCATTCAACCAATTCCAGATTTCAAGGCAAGATCATTCACCCAATTCGAGATTTCAAGGCAAGATACTTGCAAGGAGTTCAAAGTAGATAATTTAGAGAGAGTGTTTTATTTTTAGTATACTATTTAGGATTGTATTCCATAATTATTGTAACAATTAGGAGATATCTTGTCTATATATATATTATTTGATTTGTAATAAACAATGCGGGATTTTGATGCCAAGGCTCTTCACTTTGTAATAGCTTATATCATAGGATTTCTAATGAAAGCCTTCTAGCTATAGTTTGACAAAATTTTGTGTTTTGTGGTATGTCTTTCTAGTACTTTATACTCTCTTTCTACACATGTTCAAGTTTCTAGTACTTTCATGCTCTATTTCTTATTGGATTAGCTTATTAGACTATTTGTCTGAGATAACTCCTCTTCATATTTACTAATTATTGTCTATGTCATCCTCTACAATGTCTTTTGTTGGGCTGTAGAAATATATGCATCCAAATTTCCCTAGTTGTTAAGAAGTGAGTATGGTTGCTTAATTATTAGGAACCTCCTTACATTCTTCTATCATAATTGTTGAAAAGCTAAGTCATTTTGTTAGGGTGGAAGCTCACACTTTCAGAAGGGACCCTATGAGAAAGGCATTTAATCATGAATAGGGATTGTCATTGATCACCAACCAGCCCCAATGAAAACCACAAATCTGGCCATTGTACTTCAAAGATTGTTCAGTGATAGGTGGCCATTGTACTTCAAAGATTGTTCAGTGATAGGTGAACAACATTAAACAAAACCTCATAACAACTGATGGAGCCCCCTTTGGTTCAAAGGCCAGCTTGGACCTAAGGGAAATAGGTACAACAATTTAGATGCACTATAGCGCGCGAAGGCTAGGGGATATTGTCATTTAGATTTTTGTTATTTATAGAGTCATTTTATG